>JAQMCW010000023.1:10639523-10657077 GCA_030068335.1 Chrysichthys cranchii
TATATATATGTAATATACATACACACACACACATGTATACATAAAATTGGGTGTAGTAATGAAGTAAAATTACTTGAGTATTTTTCATTCCTGATGCTGTGTATGCAATGAGACACTGCAGCTCAGTGTGTAGGCTCAAATATCACATTGTTAAAGCTGGAATTTCCCGCAGATGTTTCTGTATTAATTCAGGGTGAGGTTAATCTTCGGTAATTGTTATAAATTTGAAGGTTAAGCTTTGGTATTATCTGTGATGGCATACACTGCTTTAAGAAGTATATACTAAAGATGCGTACACTCCAGAGGTGTAAGTGTTTTGGAGGAGGCAGCTGGATGATGGATTAGAGGCGAGTGAATGTAAGCTGGCATGGGCCATGTGGTCTTCCTCCCTGTCAGAAACCAGAACTTTACCACTTCCAGAAACACAATGAAAGGAAAGAAGTTGCATTATCAGCCTGAAGTTCCTGTGCACTGGCTAAAGTGATCCTGAGTCTTATTTCAGATTCCCTTTTCCACTTTTTTTTTGACAGCAGAGGGTTTATTTCTCCTGCATCAGTGGACATGTCGAGCTCATTGTTTTCGATTTTCTTCTTATAAGTGCTAGAAGTTTTGATGTTTTCCCGTTTCATTGTGTATTATACCAGAAATTCATTGTTGTTTCATTGTGTATTATACCAGTGCATGTTTTCCATTTGTGTTATGAAGAATATTAAGGGCCATGCCTGGGTATTAATATGCAGATATGTAGGCGAGGATAGTTTGTTGTGGTCAGTGTGGTGCTTCGTCATGGAAACCTTTCAATCTCAGGGTTGTGTGATGTAGACCAGCGAGAAATGTGTTTATTTGTTTGTGTTATCAGTGGGGTCTGCTGATAACCTGAACAATAAAGGCCTTTAGTCACCCTGATAAAGGCATTTTGCTACTCTGATGCCTGGTGGGGGGTGATATGTATATTGCTTTGTGTCAGCGACAACCATGCTTATTAAAGGGTCTTTTTTTTTCAACTGATAGAAGTGTAACTTGATACATGAATGATTGGCATGTAGGACAGAGAGGTTATACAACATTTAAATACCTTTGGAATTATACCGTCTGCGCGGCATTGCTCTGCCGAAGTGGATGTCTTTGACTTTCTGAGGGCACTTGTTGAATTCTGTGAATTCATGTTCAAATAAATGTTCATGCTTTACAACAGGAATTCCAAATAGCCATTACACTTTAACAGTAATGTCTTACTACGAGCCATGCTTGAATATATTGGCAAAGCTGTTCTTATCTAGTTTTATACAAGAGTGTAGAAATGCAGTGAAATAAAGAGTATTCATTTTTTTCTAGGTTGTTGTGGTATCAACGAAATGGAGAACACACAAAATGCAAATTTTTGAATCTAAAAAAAAAACCCTACTTCTGTGAATTTCTGTGGCAGTTATGCTTGGACTTTGAGTAAACGGGTTTCTTTTCTTAGAAACGTTCTAAGAATGACTTGTCCGAGGTAATTGCGTAGTTGGGGGGTGGGGGGTGGGGGGGTGGGGGCTGGCCATGGCGAGAGCTTTACTTTATTTTCCTGTTTTATTGTTGCATTCTGAAAACCTGTTTTTCTGAGAAGCGATTTGAAACATGTTTCTCTTTTGCATGCATCTCAACCGGAAGTACACGTAGCATTTTAAACTCCATTTCAGCATTTTTCACTCCAAAGGTGAAATGGGAGAAAATTGCATTTGAAGATTCCAGGAGCATCACATGCATATCGACAGCCAGTATCTGCTTGAAAAATTCATTATGCTTATGTCCAAGGTGATGTTTGTAGGAAACCTAGGCAAGAGTTAAAAAGCAGTGAAACAAAAAAAAAAAATCAACATTTATTTTGTTGAAATTCATTCATAAATGAAATATAACCATAGGAATATCCTGCAAATGTTCTCAGGCTGCCACACAATATTGGACAGATGGTGAATAGACCAAAAAATGCTGGAGTATTCCATTAAAAATGGTACAAAACTGAAATACTGGTTACATATAAGTGCCTGTTTATATGCTGTGCCCTTCTAGTCCAAGGGATTTATATAATATACAGTATAATATACCAATGAAAGCCCCGAATGAAGCATTGCTGACATCTGAAGAGTAACTCCAGTAAGTCTAGTATTATGCCAGCTATATTTGCTCTATAATGATGGTGTTTAACTAATAACTGCTTTTATTTGGCTAGGTTTGCCTTGTGAAAGGGATTTCATGCAGACTACAGGCTACACATAGACACACACTCCATTCATTGTTGCTACCAAATAAACTCAGTGAACGAATCAAAGGTCACCAGACGTTAAAATCTCATTAGTGGCCAGTTAGAATTTACAGAAGTCATTTGGATTTGAAGCTATCTGTTTTGGGATAATAATGAGCTTATGGCTTTGTTTGCAGAAGTGGGCCATTTCCAGGGAGCAGGATTTGAAATCCTTCCCTCAGCAATCTTGATGGAGTCCTATAAAGTCGGTGGCCCTCCAAATACTGGACTACAGTCAAGTTACACTCACCCTGCACGTGGAAAAGGACAAACTAACAGCAGCTATGGCCTCAGTATCAGGGTCCAAGGCATAGACGGACACCCATATGTTGTTCTGAATAATCAAGATGCAGGGCCCAACCCTTACGCAGCCCCCAGCAACAATAATGGGTACAATGACGTTGAAGGGTCCTTTATCGATAACTTTCAGGAATATGACTTCAGAGCGACAAGGGAAAATCTCTCTGATAACCCCTTTGCAGAATACCGAGCCCAGCATCAAGTTCCATATGTCAACCCTTACAGTGATGCGTCTGAACCCAGAGATGCTCAGGCAAAGAAACCGTCCAGTCTGCTAAACTTCCAGAAGCATCCAGAGATCCTCAAGCCTTATGACCCACAGCGCAATTCCCTTGGCAACTTCCAGAACATTTCACCTCAGCCTTTTTCTGCTGCTGAGAGTCGAAATACATATCCAGGGTCTATGCCACGAACAGTCTCCCCAGGTTCCAAATTATCTAACGTTGAGCAACCCAAAAGCTCAGATCCACCAGCACAGGACACAAGAAAATGGGCTCAGCCACAGACCCTTCGTCAGACATTCCCGTCTAGAGTCCAGCCTCAGAAAGATTTATCTAAAGGCCAAGCCCAGGCTCAACCTCAGTCTCAAGCAAAACCTCAAGGCCAAGCACAATCCTCGATTAAACCTCAATCTCAGTCCCAAGTTCAGCCACCGTCTACTTTCCAGGCTCCCTCCCAGGTATCTCAGCATGCCCAACGGCTTCCAGTTCCTCAGGTATCTTCTCCCACCAGTGTTCCCAGTGAGCCATCCTCGTACAGGACTCCGAGTACAACAAGCAGCACAAACTCCAGTCTGGAGCGAAGGCACAGAGAGCCAGACATACTTCCCTTGCGAAGAACCGATTCCAGTGGCGCTGTGCTTCAATCGTCGCGCTCTCGTAATTCTTCCATATCCTCTACCACTCCTACCAAGGAAGAAAACTTTGAAGCACTGTATGCAGACAGTGTTAATCGCCACGAAAACCGCCGCTATATCCCTTTCCAGCCTGGAACAGGCCGAGACATTGACACAGACCCGATCCCTGGCGTAGATGAGCTTATCAGTAAGTTTGATGGAAAAGAAAGCCAGCAGAGGCGAGGACGCACTGGTCGGAGGAATCGTATCAACCCAGAAGATCGCAAACGTTCCCGGAGCGTGGATAGCGCCATGCCATTTGGCCTAGAGGGAGACAAAGACTACCTGGATGAGGTGAGCCGTAACCGAGGAAGGTCCACCGAGCATGTGCTCAAGCCCTCGCAACTTCTGCAGAAGTCCCCGTTTTTCAGCGTTGGCCGGAGGACAGCCTACAGAGACGTGGCACGGATGAGCAGTGAACCAGGCTCTCCACAAGGAGCAATACCCAGTGGTACAGATGTCTTCATAGGCTATAGGAAACCAAGGATTCGGCCCTCCATTCTGCCTGTGGAGAACAAGGGAGCAGAGGCCAACAAAATAACGCAAAACACCAAGATTGTGACCAGTGTGGCTACAACATCTTTGTCTAGAGCTGGTCCAAACCAGAATAAGAAGACAAAGGAAATGGTTCCCGAAGTATGTAGGATTTTTATCTTATTGTTTCATCTAACAATGTGAAATTATCAGGTTGCAATCATCTTTGTGGTATGAATACTTGTGTGTTGATAAAACAGCTTACTTAAATAGGGTTTCATGCATAAGCCTGGTCCGGCGGAGAAAACGTGTCAGCGAACAGCTGTGCACTAATGATTTCTGCTTTATTTATGTGGGAACAGACAACACCTGATCTTCTGAAAGGCCAACAAGAGCTGTCGCAACAAACGCACGAGGAGACTGCTAAGCAGATCTTATTTAATTACCTCAAGGACGGGTGAGTTTTCAAAACGGCACGTTTTGTGTTCTGACAGGTTAAACACCATCTTCTTTGCTTGGCATCGCTCTCTCGGTAGCACTGTAGGGTCTGTTGGTGCGATGCTGAAATGTCTAAGCACAAGTGAAGTTTTATGCATAAAAATGTCCTACTAAAATGTCCAAATGTTGTTATCAGAGTCTAGTTTACAACGTATAAGATGAGTAATGAGTAAAGAGCAGACTCGGCTGTTTAACACTCATACACATACACCCACACATCCTAACCACGCTACTGCTCTGTAGTCTCGGACTCTGAGTACACGATGTACAAAACTCCTTGAGATATCAGAGCTGTCACTTTGACCTATCATTGCTCCCTGAAACATACCAGTACAATCCTGGTTATCTCTGCTTATCTGATTTTTTTTTTTTTTTTTTTTGTAGCGTATACAAAAATGTGGGGTATTTTTTCCAGATGATTCATTTTCACCTCCTGCAGATAACACACTGGTTATTATCCCACTCCCTACATGACTCATTCTCAGGAATTGTGGGAGCTGGAGATGGATGTGAGTGTGTGTGTGGGTTCCAGGGAGTCAGATTTGGAACTTGGCATCTCCCACCACCTGTTCTGGAGATTTGTCCTGTCCTGCTTAACAAGGGACTAAAATTCCCCGCTTCCTGTTCCTGTGTAATTTTGCTCGATTGTTGATCTGCATCAAAGGTGCAGTAGGAGAGTCCCATAGTACTGTAAAGCTTAGCGAATACTTGTCTGTAACCGTACACTCACCCAATATCCTGTCCTTTGTGTCAAAAGTTCCACCCTCTACGCATTCCTGATGTGCTTGTCGTCGGAGAAAGACGAAGCAGCGATTGTATGTAGCTCGTGTGCGTTTAAAGACGAGGCTGAACTCGGATCAGATGTCCCCTCTTTAATAGAAAGCTCGGGGGTTTGGTTGGAATAAGTCGGGTCAGTTCTTGGAGTGCATCCATGCACGCGTGTCTTGCCTGCGTCAGGCAGAGCATGTTTTATTCAGTGATGTCGAGCGCCTGAGTTCCTATTAGGTGACTCCATTAAATCTTGTTCACCGAAGCGTGCATGTGTGTGTAAAGAGGTGCAAGGCCACTTTGTAACCATGAAACAAAAGCTCACTTTAAGTAGAATGAATGCAAGCACACAGCATTGGGACTAACATAATATGGCGGTCTATTTTCTGAACCGATCGCTCACTGCTTCTCAAACACATTTGCAGGCTTGTGCCTGATGAGTGGGGGTAATAAGGGTGGGCAGGTCATGAAGTGACACATCAAAGCTAAGCTTTCTGCCCTCTGCTCAGGCTATGAGCCAGATTTCTTTTTTCCGAGACACGTCAAGGATTAAACTCTGATCCTCTCACTCCACACACAAACGCACACACACATGTGCGCACACACAGGGCAGGGCAGTGAATCTTTCATAGTGGCGACATGTTTCAGAACACCATGCGTCCGTCCTTGTGTGTTTCTTAGGAGCAGCGACAGTGACGACACCACCAAGAGGAAGGTGAACCTGGTGTTTGAAAAAATCCAGACCCTGAAGTCAAGGGCCACAGGAAGCGTGCAAGCGGACAACAAAGTAAGCTGGTGTTGCACTGTGGTAATTGGGCCTTAGAACCAGGCGAGACTATGAGCTACTTATCGTAGGCTGTCCACTCACAGAGGCTTTCTCCCCACCGCCTGTATTTACCCAGCCAGCGCTGCGATCATGGCTCGATCATGGCTAATGTTTAAACATGTGCATGCTGAACCAGAAAGCTCTAGAGTACAACTGTTGTGAGTAGCAGCATGCTGCCAAAACCCAAACGTCTGCTCTTTGCCAAGAAAAACAATCCGATTTTTTTTTGTTAATCAGATTGCTATACAGTAAAAGAAATTTCTTTGACCTTTGAAGATAGATTGTGTGCAGTCACATACACATTTGATCACGCAAAGTCATCTTTTAAATCTATAATGAACCTATATTATAGCGGATCCCAATTCTGCGTACTTGTAGTCACCTGCTTAATTATTATGTAATGGTGAAGTTACTACCTGGTCACATATAAACTTTCCCCTGGTAGCCTCCAGACCTTTCGGCCCAGGCCAAAGCCCTGCAGGAGCAGAAGGAAGAACTGGAAAAGGAGGTCGTAAGACTCAAAAAGCAACTGGAGGATGAAAACAAGGTACTTTAACCATGAAGTAGTTCATACATCTTAAGTCTGTTGAACTTCATCAGCTTCTTTGAAAAGCCTGCTGTTATTACCTCTTCTGAGGGGAAAAATAACATTAAGCATTTATACTGGATTCTGAATAAAACAGGCTAAAAGAAAAACAATTAAGTCGCTCACATGGATGTCATTTTACTCATCTTGGGTCATGCCATAAAATGTGAAAATATGAAATGTTTATGAACTGTCAGTGGTACATCTTGCAACACTTCTGTAGTAGTATGCAGTGTGACGTATACGTGCATTATATCTAATATGAAATCGTTTTAAACAGAAACAAATGGGGTTGAGCGAAATGCAGGAAAAGGCTGGAGCTGGCATCAAGAAACTGCAAAAAGAGCTGAAATTTAATAAAACTGAGTGCGACCAACTGCAGGACAAGCTGGCCAGAGCAGAGGCTGACCTACGCACCACGCTGGAAGAGTAAGATTCACCAAAGTAGATGCTTACATGATTGCAGCAGTTGCTTACACGGAAAGTTCAGTATAACCTGTTAAATAACCCGACGGGTCTAACATTCACTTTATTTCCTGATCCGCATTTCGGATGCACATCACTGGCTGATTTATACGTACAACCCTTTGTTTAGTAGAGCTTAGCAGAGTCTATCCAGACTAATGAGTTAAAGGCTAGATGGAAGAAACCCCAGCTTGGTCAGTGGTCGATTAGGCTCTTCTAATATAAAATCCAGCGATTACATTGAGGATGAAAGACATGCTTTGGCAGCTATAAATGGTTTTTGTTAGAACAGATGTGCAATAAGCAAGCTAACATTACATAGCTAACACACATAGGAATAATGATACTAAATGAGCCAGTTTTGTTCATAATCAGGCTATGACAGCATATTGTCTATAAAATATTGCAGTTTACTTTTTTTTAAAGCTAAAATTAATGTTAGTTAGCTAACTAACTTACTTAACATTAGCTCACCACAAATTGGTGTATCAGTTGCTGATAATTCACTAAGTAGCTGGTAATAGGTAAGTTATGTTGCAGCTAACAAAATATTATTTAAAAAACTTATTTTAGCCAGCTCACAAGCATTAACTGCTAAAATAATCATCTAGTTAGCAGTCAGCTTGCTGAGACAAAGCTGTTGAATCACCACATTCAATTCCAGCCTTGGCAGCGCACGAATCTGGGTCTGGTTACGTCTCTGTGAACCTGCAAGCACTACTGCCAGGCTGCCACTCTTAAAATGGCAGCAGGCCGAGCGGGGTTTGATAGTATTTCACATGCGACAGCATCGAAAGCACTGTTACACACAATGTTGGTCACAACTGAATTCTCTATGCCACAATGCATGGATTTTATTTAGACTTTCATTGGCGTGTTTGGAAAGACAGCAAAAGTCTATAGTACTGGCCTTTTCTGCCTGAGGTGGAAGCTGTTCCACAAGTGGCATTCACTTCATGAACTCCATTGCTATGTTTCCAAAAGACTATTTATTCTTCAGGGACTGCTAATCAACGGTAAGTCCCAATCTGCACTAACTGTGTGTTTGTAAGCCACTGCAACACGCTTGCTTCCGAGACATCACCGTGCATCTTCTCGAGGTTGTAGCGTGACTGCAGGAATTATCTCATAACACTATTCTAGTTCTAAGGTGCGTCCAGGTACTCAAGTTGATTCTCACCACCCTCGGTGGTTAGGAGTTGAGAAATAGAACACTGGTTACGTACGTACCTGTGGTTCTTTGAATAGTGGGTAACCTCTAGGGTTCCTTGTCTTTTGAAACCAGCGTTGAGCAGGTGAGAACTCTGTGACATGGTTTCAGGAAAAGACGGCTCTATGACAGCGGTATTTATTGCAAGCACTGCATCTGGCGTCACTTAATGATTCTCTTGGAAGTTCTCAGCATGTATAGAAGGTATCCAAGCCATTCTCGTAGAACCACACTTACTTTGGTAAAGGTGCAAGGAAAAAATTCACAATTTTTCCAGACAATCAACAAACACAAGTCTACAGTTTGTACCTATAAGGTGTTTTCGGATCAGACAGTTTCAGGGACTTGTTGAGAAGAACTACCCCCTTAGGAGCTCCCTTGAGAACTACACACCTTCAAGGGCCTGTTTTGTGTTTGCAGTCGAATATAGGATTAATAAAGTTTGGACTTTATTAATGTCACTCCATTTATACGTGTTTTTTTTGTTTTGTTTTGTTTTTTTGTTTTGTTTTTTGCGTTTTTAACGTTAATGCTAAGAGCTGTTGTTTTCCCTGCCAATATTGTACGGGGTTTTAACTCAGAATATTTCTTGCAATGATAGATTGATTCGACCCTCCCTCAGATGAGTCTAATTTGAGTTTTTAGACCTAGATTAGTTCCTTAGAGAGAAAAAAATCACATCACTAATGGTATTAATGACACAGACATTGGATTGTGCTGAGCAGATGCTTTATAAACAAAGCGCATGTATTCCACAATCCTTTTCTCTCTCTCTGCCATAATGACTTGTCTGTGTAGTCATTTAGTGAGTACTCTTTCTCTGCAGAGCCTTTTGCTGATGCCTTGCTTGTAATTTCTCGGGCAGGTGGAAGAGGGTACAGGTGTATGTGGGTGATACAGAAGCAGTCAAGGCTTAATAGGCTGCAAATACTCAGTCAGTAGCCAGTCAGAGATATTACAGTGTGCAGATGTTCAGTGTGTGTGTGTCTGTGTGTGTGTGTGTGTGCGTGTGTGTGTTTTGCAGACTTTTTCAGGTGAAGATGGAGAGGGAAAAATATCAGACAGAGATCAGGGACCTGCAGGACCAGCTCTCAGAGATGCATGACGAACTGGACGGAGCCAGACGCTTGGAATCAGATAGTGCAGAGAAAGAGTCCATGATGGAGGTGAACTGCACATAAATAAGCCTCTCAGATAGTTTATTTCCCCATATTTTCTATGTTAGTTTTATTCCTACCGTGTTTGTATTATCATTATTCCAGTATATTATTCGTTTCTGTTTCCGTATATATATATTTTTCATTACGGTCATCTGTTTCGCAGATTCTTATTGACTTCAGGTCATGGGTAGTGAGTGATGTGTAACATATTGCTTTCTGCACTTCCTAAGGAACTCATGCAGTTGAAGTTGGATCTGAAGGAAATGGTGATGATAAAAGAGGAGCAAGAGGATGTGCTGAGGAAGCGCGAGAGGGAGCTGACCGCTCTAAAGGGTGCGCTAAAGGAGGAGGTGTCCTCTCATGACCAGGAAGTGGATAAACTAAGGGGGCAATATGAAAATGAGCTCCGTAAAATGCAGGCATCTTTGGAGGAACTTAAGCAGGTAATATACTACCATCCCCCATCAAGTCTTTTTTTTTTTGTTATCTTTCTGTCTCTTTCAGTTCCTGTAATGTGGTTTTGTCACATTCACGTCTTTGCAATGAAACACTTTACGCACTAGTAACATTAAAGTGCCTTCTGGTATTAAAGGAATGTGTGCAGGTAACTTAAAGATGAAGATATTATCACTGTCAGCTGTCATTCATATTTAGTCGTGTATGGTTTTTTTCTTTTGTTTCCTGGCTGATGACTGCTTATTAGTGTTGTCATAGTTTTTCTTGGGAACTATCTCCATATTTACATGGAAAGGAGATGCACTCCGATAAAGGGCACTTGATGGTTTAATCTTTGGCCAAGTGACACCGAGTCGTAGATACGTAGAAGTCATAAGTAATCTGATGATGGACAAAACCAAGAGAAAGAATGTGAACTGAAAAGCAATAGGTGACAATATCAAACGCCAAGACTAGCCAAATGCTGAAAAAGGAGATGAAAAAGAGATCTGCAGGGAGCCGCTGGTCGCGTCTGTTTGCCTGTGAGCATCCTGTTTGTGCAAGGTGGAGTTCCTTCAAGTTCTCTGCTCCCTGAACGAGGCTTTCCTCTCACGGTGGACCCCCAGTGCTGAGCTCACTTCCTCTCCAGTTCAAAAGAACTTCCTGTCTGCAGGATTCAATTGTCATCAGATTACTTTGAGGCGGATAAACAGACTTGCCATAAAAAAATCGTATGTATGTACCATAGTCTGTGGAATAAACCGAATGTTGGACCGCATTGCTCAGCTGTGGCTTTTTTTTGTTGATGCAGTGCAGTAAACAAATTCACTAAATGCCAGAGTGATTTGGATGAATTTTTTGTTTTTTGTTACTTACTGAGTGCTTCCTTTCTGTGCCTTTGTTAGTGTTGACAAGTCAGCCCCATGCAGAGAACAATGCTGGAAAGTGGAACACTAAAACGCCCTCTTTGCTGCTTAATTGCAGTGGCAGGCCGTCACTAATATAATGAGGTGCTGATGGGGAAACTCGCTGCCCTGGGCCTCTCCTTTTCTTTATTTCTCCTTTTTTCTTTGTACACTTTTGCTTGCTTGCTTTAGCTCTTCTCACTCACATTACACAAATGCAATAAATGGGTCAGTGTTACAGAGGCCTGAAAAAGAGAATTGAAATGGGTGATTTTGAAAGAAGCTTATTATGCACTTGAATTTCTTTGTGGGAACATTAGACACGAAGGAAATTTGGAGGATTGGAAACAAGAAGAAAATGGGACACTGGAAACATGGACACGTTTGAAGCTATGGCACACGGGAACTGGGGAAAAAACATTAGAAACAAGGAGATTTGGAAATGAGGGAGCAGCAAAAATCAGGACACTGGAAACTACAGAACATTAGAAACTAACCAGCAAGTGAAGTATGAAATATTGGAAACAAGGAAGGAAGAAAGGACTGGAAACTTGGGTACACTGAAGAATAGGGAATGGGGAGCATTATAAACTACAAAAGGAAAGGATATTGAAAAATAGGGAATGTTGGAAATGAATGGACTTGATAAAAAAGTGAGGGAATACTGATAATGATATTGGAAGTAACAGACTATTAGAGACTGTTAGAGAACATGTTAATATGGAGACATTGGAACTAGTGAATAAGGAAAGTGTGGCAGCAAAGCACCAAAGTGACACTGAAAACAAGGGAACTTCGGAAACATGGATACACTGATAACTAGGGAACTGGAAGTGATTGGAAACTAAAACAATATGTTCTGGTTTGGCTCCAATACGTGATACTGGCTGTTTCTAAGGAACACTGACACAGCGGGTGGTGAGAAGGTCCATGGTGTCCCCTTCAGCAGAAGGGTTCTTGTTCTACAAACTGAGGCTGAAGCTTCATATTAGAGGCTCTATAGGTTCCTCCTTAGACCGGATAGGAGCCCAGTCTCAGATATGTCCTCATTTCCCCGAGGGGAATATATGATGTGATTTGGTCTGGTCACATGTTAGCCGCCTGTCTGTGTGTCGGTCTTGTTTCCGGAAGTGTGACTGAGGTGGCTGGGCTGTTTGAGGAAAGGGGAGTCCCACAGGACACCATGTGTTTCCTCAGCTAATGACAGCATGTTGTTCTGGGCTATTCCAGACTTTTTTGTGGTGGTGGTGGTGGTAGTGGTGGTGGGGTACTCTTAAAACAGCAGAAAAGGTGGGATGAGAACTGCTCAGTAGGAGCTTGGAGCAAGAGAAAATGGGAGTGAGATAAAGAGAAGAATGAAAAGAAAGAATGAGGTTTGTGAGAATCAGTTATGTTTTTGATTGGAGCTCAGCCAGAATCCACAAACCTGATACTCCATCTGCTTTATATCAAAAACCTGCCCTTCCCCAGATCAGCTCTGGAGCAGGAATGCTGATCTGGAGATTCTTTCAGTATAGCCTGTGTATATGTCCTGTATGTATTCTGTATCCAGTATGTGAGCAGTCTTTGTTACTACCTGTTTGTTTTATCCTTTGGTATTGGATTTATTGGCGTTGTGATCCTGTAAATGCTAAATGGGCCATTTTGGGGTTACAGCAGGACGAGGACAGGTTTTTGCACTGGCCTGGATTTTCCTCCTCATTATTGTCCTGCATGAGTGTCTGCAATGACCATTCAATCCATGGTCCCCCACTACTAAACTGTAAAGGCTAAGGAGGATTAAGGTTTGGGGTTAAAAGCTGAGGATTTTCCCTGAGATTCCCACCGAGATTGACTTTGCTGGCAGAACTTTGCTGGAGAAAAGCCAAGACATTTTAACACCAGTTACTAATTGAAGAGGCAGTGATGTTTCTGCTGTACTGGGCAGACGTGTCTTGGCATGGCCTGATATCACAGTTGAAGTGTGGTTTTCTGCTTCTTGGACTGGAACATGATCCATCAAATCTGTCTAAAACTGTTTTGAATGTCTGGGTTTGAAAAGTGAAAAGGTTTCTTTGCTCTACATACATTATTAGGATGTTCTTTGAAGCAAAGACACTGTTTTCGTTTAGCAGAGCATCAAGATCAGAGAGCTCTGCAAGGCTTTGACCGACCGTTTTCAGCCTGGTATAGGCTTGGTGCAGAATCGATGGAAGGAACAGTGGTGCCTGTGCCACTCCCAAGTACAACATGTTTTGCTTCTTTGTGTGTTATGCAAAAGGCCCAAAACACGTTTTTTCGATTTGACTCTTCACTTGCGGAAAACTTTGGCCTTTCAGGCTACCTTCGAATCCCTTCACTCTAACCCTCAACAAACCACTCTTCAATCGGAGGCCTTACTCCTCTCACGTCTCCAAGCACATGAACCGCCTCCAAGAGACTTATCCTGACTGGAAAGCAGCCAGTGACTCTCAAGCAGCGCCCTTTAATTTCCACAGTTCTTCTTCGCTGCCCTCTGCTCCAGCTTGCTCTCCTGCTCCTCTGCATCTGTAAAGCTCTTGTTCCAGTCGAGGCCTATTGTAATGCATACGGCCAGGATGAAGGAACAGACCGAGTCTTATTCTGAGAATTGGAGAGAAACTCCGGCTTTGGTGCTGCTGACCCCAGTCAAAGAGAGAGTACTTTGTGAGCGCCTGATAAAGTTTCCAAAGCCTTGGGCGGCCAGCTTTTTGAGTTTGTACCTTTATCTTGCTGTGAAGTCGTGCTCTGTTGTCGTCCATCTGTTGGAGAAAGAGAGGTAACTTTGAACAGTTCTATATGTGCATATGAATAGACAGCCCTGGGGTGATGCACTGGGACTGTGAATGGGACTGGAATAAACAGCTTGACGAGAGGACAGCCCAGCAGGATATCCTGCTAAAATGCCTATCCTGAAGTTGAGTCAGTGAATTGTCATTGTCTCATCACTGCAGCTCAGTGGTGCCCTGACCTAACTAACGAATCACTGCAGATAGCAATGTCTGTGAGGGGAAAAAATGTGCCGAAAGATCCTGTGTTTTATCAGTTTGCTTGAAAATTGTCTATGTTTATATAAGGACACTGGGCAAACATAGACGACTGGACTGTTTTTCACTGTTAAATGTGCACTTGTAACATTATATTCTTTTGTGTAACTGATAATTTAGTCTCGTGCTTGTGTGCTGGAAATTAATCACAGCAGTTCAGAATATGAAGCTTCAGGCTACAGGACGGTGTTTGACATTGGCCTTTGTTTCCCAGACAAACACACAGCATCCGTGAGATGGATAGAGTGACCCTAATGCAAACTAATCCTCGGAGGACTGCACTATATTACACACCTAGGATTAAAATGCGTTTGTCCTCGGTTCACTGTGGCTTTGAGAAATTTTTCTACTCAGATTGCAGCTTTTTACATTTTGGCCCGGATGATTTCAGAGTGGATTAAGTAGATATTGGATTGTGCATGTGAAAGAATTAAGCCCTGTGTGTTTGGATGGTGGATTGCTGTAGACAGGTTTATTGTCTCTGCTCTGTGTTTAGGAGTATTGTAAACTTTCATTGTCCAGACTCTTGGCTCTGCGTCTGATTTAGTCGGGAATGTAGAGTGTTTTTTTACTGACCTGAGAAAACCTTCAGAAAACCATTGTGAGTTTGATTAAGGGCACCTACTGTGTCTCACGTGGCTTTCAGTGTTGTTGGTGCTCAGCTTTGTGAAGTTCTCACAATGCTGGTTAATGTCCAACTATGAAAAAAAAAGAGACGAGGGTGAGCAGGAGAGTCCTTCAGATCAACCACTTCTCACTCCCTCTCTGAATTGGAGCCAATAAAAAAAAAAAAAAACACTCAGACTCAGGACCACTCTTTGCTTTCTGTTCTTTAAAACTATTCTTGCGATCACTTTTTTTTCTCTCTCTCAGTACCTTTCCCTTTTCTCCACCCAGTTATTTCTCACTCTTCCTCTCTTTTATTCCTGTGTCTCAGTCATTTTCTGCTTCTCTCTCACACCCATACACACATGCACACTATTTCAGAGTCGTTTTTGCTTTGTCCTTTACTTTCCCCGTAAGCTTTCTTCCTCTTTTTCTCTCTTTATTGTTATTTCTTTAATCTAGTCTGAACGAGTCCTAATGTGTCTGCCCATGCCCAAAAATATGAAATGAATGAAGGGTAGGAAGCAAAGCTTGATCAAAAGGGGCAAGAAAAAAATGTCCCAGCTCCACCCACTGTATCCCCCACATCCCTCATCACTGCACTAATGGCCCAACACCCTCATGGCATCCTGGGGAGGATTTACTGTCCTGTTCTCGCAGTCATATTAAAGGGTCTCCACGACAAGAAAGAATGCCAACACCTTCCACTTTTTCCTGCTTTGATGTAATAGTTGAACACAGCTATATTTTTGTTGTTTAGAAGAATCTTGCCCTGTGGATTGCTCTTAGCTGTTTGAGGTTATAACCTGACTCCAGACTCTGAATGATCGGGGAAAAGGAAAGGCATGGCTTCACTGAAACCAGGATAAAATCTCCCTTGATTTCTGAATTTATTACAGGCCACCAAAATGTCATGGGCAAACGTTTATACAGTGGCAGTGTTTGCTCTTTTTTCCAGTTTACCTTAGAAGAAAATTGGTTAGATAAACGTCAGCACATGATATCCTTATTGCTTGGTTTTGATAAGGGCTAGTCAAGAAGGAAGCAAGTTGGTGTTTTTTCCCACCAGTATCCCACTCTTTTAAAGCATGATCCAGGATTTTTTTTTTGCCATATTACACTGTGCATATGTAATACTGCTTCATTAACTTAAGGTAAAAGATCATTTAAAAAAAGAAATGGAGAGAAGAACATAATATTTGACAACCCTTATTAAAGAAAAGTTGGGACGTGGTGTAAAACATCATTTAAAAACAGAATGAACATTGATTGAGTAAAATACAAAGACAAGATATTTAAAGATAAACTTTACTGATAAACTTTATTGTTTCTGTAAATATACACTCATTTTGAATTTGATACCTGCAATACGTTCCATAAATGCTAGGACAGGTGCATGTTTACTGCTGTGGTCCAGCACTTATTCTTTTACAAACACTCAGTAAGCGTTTGGGAACTGAGGACACTAATTGTTGAAGTTTTGAAAGTGAAAATCTTTCCCATTCTTGCTTGATAAAGGACTTCAGTTGCTCAACTGTCACGGGTCTCCATTTTCACATTTTGAGCTTCATAATGCTCCACACACAGGTCTGGACTGCAGGGAGGCCAGTCTAGCATCCATGCTCTTGCTTTTATACAAAGCCACACAGTATTAACAGTTGTCCCTAAAAAAAATATGACATCTGGATAGCAGGATATGTTGCTCCAAACTGGTGTGTACATTTCAGCATTAATGGTGCCTTCATAGATGTGCAGGTTACCCATGCCATGGGCACTAACACACCCCCGTACCATCACAGATGCTGGCTTTTGAACTTTGTGCTAGTGACAACCTGAATGGTCATTTTCCTCTTTAACCCTGAGGACACAATGTTTTTGATTTCCAAAAACAATTTGAAATGTGGACTTGTCAGAAGACAGCACGCTTTTCCACTTTGTGTCAGTCCATCTCAAATAAGCACTGGCCCAGACAAGTGGGTGGGGTTTCTGGATACTATTGATATATGGCATTTGCTTTGCATTTGTAGGTGCAGCAACAAATTGTGTTTACCATCAACAGTTTTCTGAAGTGTTTCTAAGCCCATATAATTACACACTTTATACAATCATGTTGACTTTTAATACAGTGCCATCTGAGGACTTGAAGGTCACGGGCATTCAGTGTTGGGTTTTGGCCTCGCATGCTGAGACCAAGAAGGTCTTGATGATATTATGGATTGTACATGGTAAAATCCCTAAGTTTCTTGCCACTGTATGTTGAGAAATTTTGATAATGCCCCATTTTCTACTCAATCATGATACCTGTTACTACTTAACCTTTTTTTTTTTACCTGTGGAATGGTCTAAACAGGTATTTTTTTGAGCATTCCACAACGTTCTCAGCCTTTTGTTTGCCCATTCCAACTTTTTTGGAACTTGTTGCTGGCATCAAATTCAGAATGAGTGAAAATTTGCACAAAACAATAAAGTTTCTGAGTCTGAGCAGTAAATATGCTGTATTTGTATTGTATTCCATTAAATATATAGGTTGAAAAGTACATTCTTGTTTCCTTAACTTTTCACAGTGTCCCAACATTTTTGAAGCTGGTGTTGTATATTACAATTACAAATATTACAGCATATTACAATGGGTGTGTACAGGCGTCTACACATGACGATACTTTCGATGAAATTGGTATTTGATGATCATGGCAGCTCTTTCTTGGTTTTATCACAGGTCATTGTTTTTATATATATAAATCACATAATAGATATTGTTTTTACGTTAATACCATGTAACTCAGAATTTCAGTGTCAATTAGGGGTTATGCGAATTAGCAGTTATATGTTTAAATGCTGTCATGCTGAGAATTTTCCACATGTATGACCCACTTTTCTAGTATTCACTGCTTCGGGGGGAAAAAAACCTTATTGTTAAAACACGTTGTTGATTTCTCAACATAGTGGAATTCATCGATGTTTGGTTTAGTGCTGCCGCGATTAGTCGACGTAGTCGACGTAATTGATTATGAAAATTCGTCGACAACAATTTTATTGGTCGACTAGTCGCCTATTTATTTTTGGTCTCAAATGGCTGATCTGAGTTCAGGTAATTCCCCTCC
>JAQMCW010000023.1:10703649-10720790 GCA_030068335.1 Chrysichthys cranchii
TGTGTACTTCCTGCCGGTGAGGTCACTTCCTGTTTACAGCCTGTTTACTAGCTGAAGCGGAAGCGGCGTACACCGCCGCTGTGTATTCATCCACTGATGAAATACAGCGCATACTGTTTTATATCGATTTAAATGTTCTTTTAATGTTTGGATTAACATTTTTTTAAATTAGATTTTGTATTTTATATTCCAGAGTCCCGCGAAAGGCAAAAAATTCCGTGAATCAAAATTTGAAAATCCGCGATGCGCTGAACCTGCGAGAGGTGAACCGCGATATTGCAGGGGTTCACTGTATATATTAGAGGAACATGCAGCATACACACACAGATTCAGTGTGAAGGTGTGGTTGATTTTCAGTGGTAAGAGACTAAATGCCTAAGTATTGTTCTGCGTGACTGATTAAGTGTTCATCAGAGTGATGGCCTGTGGAAAGAAACTGCATGTGTCTGGTTGTTTTGGCGTGCAGGGCTCTGTAGCACCTACCGGAGGGGAGGAGTTGGAACAGGTTGTGTCCCAGGTGTGATGGGTCTGCAGTGATGTTGCCTGCCCATTTCCTGACTCTGGATATGTATAAGTCCTGAATGGAGCGCAGGTCAGCACCAGTGATTTTCTTGTACAGCAGGCCTGACTGTCCTTTGACGTTTGTTCTTGTTCTGTTTGATGGCCAATCCGATCCAGACTGTGATGGATATGCAGAGAACAGACTGTATTATTGCAGAGTAAGATTGGATCAGCAGCTTCTGAGTTGGCACAGGAGGTACATCCTTTGCTGGGCCTTTGTGTCAATGGTTGGGGGATCCTCCTGAAGTCCACTGTCATCTCCACCGTTTTGCAGGTATTCAGCTCCAGGTTGTTGTGCAACACGAGAGGGCCAGTTGTTCAACCTGTCATCTGTACGCAGACTCCTGTCCTTAATGAGGCTGATGGCCGTCGGTCATGTCGTCTGTAAACTTCACGAGTTTAACAGATGGGTCTCCTGAGGTGTGGTCATTTGTGTGGAGGGAGAAGAGCAGAGGCAAGAGGACACATCCTTGGGGGTCACCAGTGCCGATTGTCCAGATGCTGGATGTGAATTTCCCCAGTCTCACCTGCTGTCTCCTGTCTGTCTGAAAGTTTGTGATCTGCTGACAGATGGAGGTTGGTGCAGCGAGCTGGGTGAGTTCAGAGTGGAACACTTTCAAGACGATGGTGTTGAATGTCGAGCTGAAGTCCACAAACAAGTCCCAGGCATGTGTCCTTGGGGATTCAAGTTGTTGTAGGATGTAGTGTAGTCCCATGTTTACTGCATCATCCGCTGACCTGTTTGGCAGGTAAGAGAACTGGAGAAGTTCTAGCAGGGGGTCAGCGATGTCCTTCAGGTGGGTCAAGACCAACAAAAAGTGAGTTTAGAACAAAGACTCGAGCGGCAGACTAAATGATGGTGATTTTGTGTGCTTTTTTTATTGGGAATGATGGTGGTTAATGGTTGATCATTGGGAATGATGGTGATAAGTGGGTTGGTCATTTGGGAAAGTGAAGTGCAGCTCAGTAAATCTCCACACCATGGTGGCCAGTGTAATTATATAGGGAGCAGCTGTGATGTGAGCTGGAGAGCCAGATCAAGTGCTGAATCTTCAGGAACACATACCGGTACTCAGTCACTAGATTTGTCCCTAGGCTCTATTTAAAAAAAAAAAAAAAAAAAAAGAGAAAAAAAAAAAAATCGGGGGGTGGTGGAGAGCGGAGAGCTCAATTTTTCCAGTCTGTGGCTTGAAGAAACAAAACTGGTCTGAGCATCAAGACCTGGAATCAGTTTTTTGGTAATTTGGAAAGTTGTTTTTTTTTAAATGTTTACTTATTTATTTTATCCAAACAGTTCCGTGAAAGTAGAGTAGAGCACTGTGGAGCTCAGCACCAATGAAGGACAGTGTTATTATCATGGCCTCACAGATTCGTTACACAATGTCTAACATGTAAACTTTTCATTGTGCATTTTGGACACACCATCCTGTAAGACAGATACCTCACATCTTTTGTACTCGTAGCTGGTCAGAAGTTTCAGGATCTTGAAGGATGCAGTCTGTTCGGCCCTCCACACTGCAAAGCTTTGAACAGTGAACCAGTGAACATTTTGGAGCAGGATATAGTCCCTGGGTTTAAACGAACTGTTTATGGTCACTAAATGTGATTGGCTGTTTGTAATGTCCCTCGAACACCGTATTTTATATGACAGTAACGTGGTTCTGGTCTGTATTTAGTTGTGAGTCCCAGAGTCTTTGGTGAAGTCAGACTGATGGGATGTAGAGACTTTGTGTGTGTGTGTGTGTGTGTGTGTGTGTGTAACCTGTGTAACAGTAAAATTACTGTGCAACATGAATCACTTATACTCTTTTTTTTTTTTTCCCTCCCCACTTGAATGATTCATCTGTTTAAAATGAGGTATGAATTATCATACAGTTCTGGATCTGTAAAATGTTTATTCTCACTGTTGAGATGGTTTAAGCTGCACAGGCTCTGCACATACCGTGCAATTTACTGTGTGAAAGGCATAATAATATTACAGTTTCCTATCCGAATAACTGCCTAATCTTTTTATCATGATTAACAGTAACGTCAAAGTTTTTATTATAAAGAACAATTACACGTTTAACCTTATCTGGTTCTGTTATGTGTCCTATAAAATTGACACATCGACAGCATGCCATTCAGGATACAGCTAAATCACTTTTTAGCACGGAGTGTGTCATTTTTACTCTCTCTTAATTGCTGAGAGAAGTGGAGCTGTTTGAGGTATTCATGCTAATATGTTGACTGTAACGCTAACTGAATGCAGGTGCAGACCTTGTGTGAACCTGTAAATAATATAAAGTATTGCATGATTAATAATTAATATTGTCGCTGCAGGCGTTTCATCCAAACCCTTCCCGACAAAGGAAAGAAGATTTCTGAGTTTGTGGAGAAAGTGCGCCATGCTCTAGCAAACAAGGAAGAAGAAGAGAAGAAGCAGGCCAGCTTGGCCTCCGTGCGAACAGAATTTCAGGCCAGATACCAGCAGGCTTTTACTCAGCGTCAGCATGTCGTCTGCACTGATGTACACGCTGCAACAACAAGGCTTAAAGAGAATGAACACTCCATGAACACAGAGCCATCGCACGTGGTGGAAGCTTCCAGCAGAGTGAATGGTGAAAATGGCGCCAAGTCCAGCTGGACAGAGAGTCCTGACGTGAGAGAGGTTACATCGGGAGATGCAGCAGCATCGGGGAATGCACATAGCACTAATGACATGGATCTCATGGTGGCGTTCGAGCGGGTCACGCTATCCAAGGAGAACTCCGTTCCTCTCAGAGACTCGTCTAGAAACCCTTTCTTGGGCTCACAGCAGCAGAAGAAGCCGCATTACGTAGAAGTGTTGGAGAGATCAAGTGAAAACCTGACAAAACCTCGATTCAGGCTTAATCAGTGAGTAAAAGTTTATGGCGTACACTTGGCTAGAGCTAGGCTAACGTACGTTAGTTGAACTTACAAAATATGCTTTATATGATGCCATTATGTAAAGTATTAAATAATAAGTGGTTAGAAGTACTTTCATTTGCAGAATTGTTGGCATCCTTTAAGCCAGGTAGCTATGCTGTATCTTAACATTATCCACCTAACTTGTTGCGTTCAGATCGCTGGCTGAACGCCATAAATCGCATGCTATTTTTTGTCATTGCAAGGCATGTAACGATTCACCCAGTTCACAATTTGATTCAATTCTTGATATTGGGTTCACAATTAGATTTTTTTCACAATATTTAAAAAAAATAAGTAAAGACTTTCTCCTACCAAAATGCAACATTTATTCTCTTTTTATTTTCTTTTCTTTTCCATTATTCTTCATTATTACTCTTTAGTCGAAATTGTTCAACATTTATTCCAATTTTTTTTTTTTATCAACTTAAATATTCCTTTTGTTAAATAAATTTTTTTTTACTTTTGTTTCATTTTCTTAATAACCAACAAAAATCATGTACAAACATTTATACGGTTTGGAATAAAATATAATAGCCTATTAACAGTAAGCATCCTTTTATTAAAAATGAAATAAAGTTAAACTTTTTCATGAAAGCTAATGAAAAGCTGAGATGTAGCACAATCTCAGTTACTGCGCCCTCTGCTGTCTAAATAACACAAATACAGCTAGATCATGGTTCACTTCCATCGACTGAGATCGTCATAAACCTGTATCGCAGTTTATTGATACACAACATGTTACACGTCTCGTCTCCTCTGCTTGGTGGTGGAAGCATAAGATTTTCATTTTATCTGTGCGCCCGTCTGAGACTTTGTTTGTACGATTTATATAGAATTATCACTGTAGTCACCAGATGAACTGATTTACATTTTGGAACTGAAAGTCAGTCATTTTTCTTCACTAGTTTCATTCCAGTATGAAGTACATGACATGGTCAAAAGTTTGTGAACACATGCTCATCGCACCCATATGTGGTTCTTTCTCAGACCGTTGCCACAAAGTTTGAAGCATATAATTTTCCAAAATGTCTTTGTTTGCTGTAGCATTTCCTATATTGGAATTTAAGGTCTCAAACCTGTTCCAGCATGACCGCATGCCTTTGTGCAGAAGAGCTCCATGATGACATGATTCATCAAGCTTGGAGTGAAAAAAAAACCCCGAATGGCCTGCAAAGATCCCTGACCTCAACCCCACTGAACACCTTTAGGATGAATTAATACGTCAACTACGGAGGGGCCCAAAAAAATGTGTACGTGCTTCAACAGTGGTTATCTGTGCTCATTTTTTTACAGCTAGACTACCTGCCGCCGAGACTTGAGAGCCTATCTAAGTGACGTTCTACCATGTGATGTCTATGTAAGTCTAGGAATACAGCTTTTAAGCAGATATTTTTCATTTTGAAGAGTGTGTATAGAGTTTTTTGGGCCCCCTGAATGTGCCAGTTCTCCTCACTTGACATTAGTGCCTGACCACTGTTACGCTCTTGAATACAAATCCCAACAGTCAAGCTCCAAAATCTAGAGGAGTGCAGGTTTTTAGCAGAGCAGAGCAGATCAGGGATTAAATCTATAGTGGGATGTTCATCAGGAACATACAGGTGTGATTGGTCAGGTGTTCACATACTTTTGGCAACACTTGATATTTCATAGATATCTCGGGCATTCATCAGTAACAAGGACTAGACTTTGCGGAGGCCAGTTTTTATATTATGTGAACATAATGCTATGTTATAAATGAGCATTTTAAAGTATCGACTTTATTTTATTTCATTTCACGACTCGCATCGTTTCTTACGTGTCTCAGACTGCCAGTGAAGTCAGAGACGCCATCTCCTAGTCAGTCCCCTGGCAGTGTTACCCCTCTCAGCGCTGAGGCCCGGAGACAGAGGGACAGGAAGCACCTGGATGACATCACAGCAGCCAAGCTTCCTCCGCTGCACCACAGTCCTGCGCAGTTACTGTCACTGGAGGAGTCGGTCACCCTCCTGAAGGAGCAGACAAAGAAGCATCAGGTACGGGAGCCAAGCTACATATGCAACATACACCCACACAAAGTGCTGTTAATTAGTCGTTCTGTATAAAGTTGTGCTTTTTTTACAGTGTATATATGTTCTGAGTTATCCGGGTTTAAATGTAATATCCGTGGAACAGCTTTTGGATTATTGTCCGTTTGCTTTGGCGTCCAGCTGCAGCTGCTTGTGAATATGATCATTGTACTGTGGTTTAGAAAAGCTAACAGTTTATTTGAAGGATACATACACCGAGCCTTCATAATACATTCACGAGCATTGCTTAACTCACGTCTTGTGATTTATTGTAGGCTTTTGTTATATCCAGGAAATGTTTTAATGTGGATTTTTATGCTTTGTCATTATATAAAAGGCAGAAGAGGCATCAGTGGGGTCAGCTGTGTGTCCATCTGCCGTCTTACTTAATTATAGTAATATGGATTTGATTGCTCTTCAGCTGAAGTGCTGGTGGTCCATTTAGATTCAAAACTAGTATTAAGCACCACTCTGATTCAACTTGTATATGAAGCCTGTACACCAGCCAAATGAATGGTTTTAATGCCCTTAAAGCTAAAGTGGTAATCGAATTTACAGTTGAAACACTGTTACGAAGTGCTTTGTGTACTCTGTAGTGTCATGAATGTGCAGTAGGTAAAAAAAAAAACTAAGTAGTAAATAAACTAGTAGTAATGTAAGGATTTAAAAAAATCACAAAAATTCACACAAAAGTCTCATAAAACGTCTGTCACACTGGTGGGAGCTTAAGATTAATGCAGTGCTTTTTATAGATTGCCCAGAAACAAAGCACCAAAATGAAAAATCTTGACTAGAACAAATCACAAAAGCTTTGATACACGACAGTCTGTTTGTAAAGGTATGCTGTTAGTATGTTATGTACAGGATGTACTGTTGGCCCCTTTAATAGCTGTACATTTGAACTCTTGGACAATATATTCCGTCTCACCTCCACAACACTTTGGCTCAAGTGTCTCCCAAATTACTGAAAGCACATCCATATTTCTGTTTCTCAAAATCTTTCAGGAGCTGCAAGCTAAACTGGCTGCCCAGAAGCTGGCAGAAGGTCTGACTGTCAGTATGAACAGCTATAATCCTGAAGGGGGCGCTCTGGCTGCGTACAGAGAGGTGCATGATGATGGGGCCCTCTCAGAGGAAGACTGACCCAAGAGACTGATCCTGTCTTAGCATATGGATGGAGCCATCTGGAGCTGTATGATCAGCTTCTTTAATAGCGTTGTCTTGGGTACTTCCTTGAGTTGAGTCACTCTGAGACTTTTAACGATGCTTTTGTGCAGGTCTTACCACAGATAAGGAACCCAGCTCCAAAATCCGAATAGCTGCTACCTGGAATGCGCTTTGAATGAAAAACTGGTGCAGTCACCTCAAATCCAGTTCTGAGACTCCGAGCGCTAAATCGCTGTGTTCCCTGCTGTAACACCTAATTTAGCTTGACAGGACTTTATTAAACCCTACATGAGCTGAGCCAGGTGTTCTTCAGAAGGGACCATCCAGAAATGACACCAGCGGGACGGAGAAGCACTTCACAACTATGACTTGGTGTCAGAAATGTGGAAACACATTATGCAACAATTTATTCCTATTTTTTGTAAGACCTCTTTTGCAGCCTGCAGTCGAAAATAAATAACGCTGACAGCTTAAGTCTGTGTTTTGAAGTCAGTTTTTACCATCAGATAAAAAGAAAATAAGCTCGAAAACCTTAAATGTGGAAGCACTTATTGTTATGACATATGAGCGCAACAACTGCTTGAAAGACGTTTCTCTTATTCTAGAATTGTTTTCTTAACCCTGACCCCACTTTGGTTTGATTAGAGTGGCGAGTCGGCCATCTTTAAAGTGTGTGATGTTATCAATGCAGAAATCTATGCCATGCCTCCCATGATTAATATATGCAGTGTGAAATACTGAAGCTTGAAATATTTGGCCCAATTACTGCCGTACATCTGGAGCGCATTTAGCTCATGTTACAGCAGAGAATGGCAGTGCATGATGGGATGGCAGCAGACAGACATGACATATGGCAAATACAATCCTCTCGCTTAATGTGCAGATAAGAAACGCCAATAACCTCAAAGCCCTCCAGCTTTCATTCAAAGTAAATCTCTCCAAGTCTCTAAATGTCAGAGGTTTGTTCCTTTAAGTAGGATTCAGTCTGGTGTGATGCTCTGTGATAACCTTCGCTGATTGCTGCCCCATGCGATGGTGGGAACCTGGCTCATCTGGCACATTTGTGGTCATAACTGGGAGTATGACGAGCTCCAGAGTGCAGACATCTGATAATAAATATGCCATACATGTCCAGGAAGGATCTTCTCACTGCTGGTGTTAATTAAAGCCCACCTTGCTTGGAGGCTGTTACCAATTACCAATTATAGGTTGTTTGACATCGGCATTGTCCACGGTCACTCACGTATGTCGATTATGGCTGGCTCGGAACCAAGCACTGGATCCGAAGCCAGAACCTTTAAGCTGTACGTTTTGGCACTTGTTTGTGCATGCAGGGAATTACACACCCATTCAGATTAATGAACCCCTCATGGGGTCTGCTAGTGATTTTCTCCAACGGCACGTCCGAAATCACATCCTTAGGGATTGTGAATAACCTCTGGGAGGCAAAGAGGGGGATAAAACAATAGTATATAATTTCTCTGAATGTCTTTGTAAAGACGTGCCAGCATGGCATTATATCAAGCATGCATGATGTATATATTGGCATTGATCAACATTTGAATTTAGCAAGGGAACAACTGCATTATTTTTGCAAGATTATGAAGTCTGAGGTCATTTTCCTTTCATCCACTAGTGATTTTAGATTTTTTTTTAATTTTTTTTTTTATTTTATTTTTTTTTTGGTCCTTTGTGGTTTTCCAAAGTGCCTGACTTGTGGTGAAATAATGCAGTGCTGGGAAGTTTCAGAGGCTTCCTGCAGATAGGGTTTCACTCTATCTCCTTGTCCCAATTAAATCCATCTCTCTCCCTCTGCCTTTCTCCACTTGGACACAATTTAATTACATCTTCCAGGTTTCCCTGGCTTCTTTTATTAGTGTTTTGATTCATGCTTCGTCCACGAAGTATACACGTCAATGTCTATTTAAATATCTAACCCTCACAGGGGAACTGCTTTCTCAATAAACCTCAGGCGCGCTCACATCAAGTTTCCCTGACGTGGATGTGACTGTTTTCAAGAGAAAGATGTTACGTTGCCTGCAGTGCTAGCAATCCTCCCACAATCTGCACTCCGCAACAAGCCAAGGCCAAGGACCGAGACGCACTGAATCAAACCCAGTGCCCTTCACCGCACACTTGGCATCTCCCACATTGTGTGCTGTATTGTCTAGACCATGTGCTTGCGATAATGATGTACGAGATTCCACCTAATAAGGTTTCTTATCGACCCACCAGTCCTTACCATCATGTACAACAACTGTCATTTTTATCACAAACACATTGTGTGTAAGTATATCAGGAACATCTGCAACAGATTTAAGAGGATACAGCTGAGCAGACACAACTATTAATGGTGTGTGATACTTGTCGAGACTGGTTTAAATGTTTTGAGGAGACAGTGTAACCAGTTTTGGAGGAAGATGCTCTGTAATTGGCCATCAGATGTCATTATTTGGAGGCTGCTGAAATGGCAGCAGTTGCATTTGGCAAGTCGGCGTGCTTGCCTTTTTGGAAAATGAGGTTGTTGGGATTACTGTGAAGAAGAGAACGCCATTCCGTCAGTCTTCCTGCATCATGCATCCATGTAGTCCTGACTCTACATCTGCGCCTTCTTCAAGTCTGTGTGAAGATTCAGAAATATGTATTTACCTTCAGACGAATGCATGGCTGAAATGAGAGCATTGGTAGTTCCTCTGTTTCATCAATGGTTGGATGCTTATTTTCCACATTAGACACTTTCTCTCACAAAACACAGTTGCAGGATTTGTTGCTTGTAAAGACCTTTTATAACACTTGGACACTTTACAGTCTGATAAAATGCTCATCATCCTATCCATCGGCATATTCATAATTCTGAAATATAGAGCCTCCAGGACTATGAAAGTAACGGCTAATGAGGATCTACGTCAATCTCATTTTTGGAAGCTTGGGTTCAACCATCTCACAATTGCTGACACATTTAAATTCTCCATATTGCCACCACAAAATGGAGACTTCACTTGGTCTCATTTTGTTACAGACACGAACAGAGACAAATTCTATTAGCTGAGGTAGCAATAAAAACATGGTTTTGAAGGTTTTAGTTATGTTTTGATAGTATAAAAAGGAAGAATTCATTTGTAAACTTAAGCTACAGAGTATAAAGGTGCAAAGAATCTCTAGAGCCAAGTGTCCACGAGTTAGTCCCTGCAATAGTGACTTTCAGTTTGGAACACCACAGTGGATGTCATGGGCATTCCCCTTTCAAAATCCCCTGGTTGGGCTTTGGTAAATAAATGAGAAGGTCATGACAAAAAAACCCAAAACAGATGACTTTGAATTAGAGAGAGAGAGAGAGAGAGAATATGTATGTATGGATTTGTTTGAATATACAGTATTTGAATGATATATAAATTTTCAGAAATATATGAAAAATGTATTTATTCATTCAACAACTGCAGTAATCCATGTCAAGAACCACTCAACCAAGTAAAGACAAACAACAGTCCATCATTGCTTTAAGACATGAAGAGTCCTTAAGGGTCAGTTCTCCAAGTTGGTGTGCTAGGAAAGTGTAGGAAAAATGGGCCAAATTGTGATGGCTAGAAGACTGGGTCAGAGCATCTACAAAATGGCAGGCCTTGTGGGGTGTTCCCAGTATGCACTGTTTAGTACCGATCAAAAGCGATCCAAGGAAGGACAGCAAGCGAACCGGCAATAGGGTCATCGGTGCCCATGGCTCATTCATGCACATGGGGAGCAAAGGCTAGCCCATCGGGTCTGATCCCACAGAAGTGGTGCCATAGTCCAAACTGTTGGGAAGGTTCATGTTGGTTTGATGGAAAGGGGTCGGAGCAAAGTGCATCGCAGCTTGCTGCTTATGGGAGTGTGTACCTGCGGAGTGGTCAGAGTGCCCATACTGAGCCCTGTCCACTGCCAAAGCACCTACAATGGACACGTGATCATCAGAACTGGACCATGGGGAAATGGAAGACGGTGGCCTGTTCTGATGAATCACATTTTCTTTTACATCACGTGGGTGGCTGGGACGTATAGACATTGCACTTCATGCACTTTTCTTTATCAGTATCGCAAAGGCCAGCTTTATAGTAATCATAAATGAATGGCGTATTGGGGGTGAATTAGGTGGCATGGAAATGCAGAGGTTAGCATTGTCATCTCACAGAACCTGCTGGCTTACTAGAGTCTTTCTTTGCCGAGTTTGCATGTTCTTCCCATGCCTTCATGGATTTCCTCCAGGTGCTCCAGTTTCCTTCAACAGCCTAAAGAGATGCAAGTTAGGTCAAGTGGCTAAATTGTCCATAGGTGTGAATATGACTGGCTGTTTGCCTCTGTGTTAGCCCAGCGATTGGCGACCTGCCCAGTGCTCAGGGTGTACCCTGCCTTTTGCCTGAAGTCAGCTGGATTTGGCTCCAGCTTAACAGATAAGTGGTATACATAATGGATGGATGGATGGAATGCTGTATTTTTCCGGCTGACACAGAGCCAAGATCAGATAAACGAAGTATCAGATAATATCAGAAAATAGATGTCAATTTTGTAATATTTGCAAGGTTCTTTTCATTTCAACAGTTGCGCTGGGGAGGGGAAAATGGTTTGCCTTGTCACTCATGGATGCAATTTGAAAACCATGCTGTTATCTCTTGAGGTTATCAGAAGTTCCTTCGTAAGTGCATAAAGTCCTCTCTAAAAGTATTGGGATGGCAACGCTAATTCTTTTGGATTTGCTAAACACTGACGACATTTAGGTTAGAGATGAAAAAATGAAATGTGAGAGAATTCGGACGAAATTCTAATGTGATCTCGTATTCATTTTGTTCTCAGACACAAATGTCTTCAGTGCATTACCGAAACAAAGCTATTGCCCATGCCCTTCCAGTACTTTCAGAGGGCATTGTATATTACTGTTCTTCTTATTCTTACTTAATTACACATTTTTGTTTCTTCTTGTATGTGTCTTGAAAAGCTTGACTCAATCTTGTAATATTGCCACACTAATGTGTTTGCCTCATAAGGGCTCTATACTTCATCTGGCTTCGGCCTTGTTTTTTTGTTCGCTTTGATAAGTGTTTAGCCAGTGTGTGGAGACAGGAGATGGCAGCAGTAGCTTGATTTTCATGCCTGAATGGAGACCACGTTAGAAAGCAAGGTGTGTTCATGGAATGGGATGAGGATTAGTCTGTTCCTGGAGGCGTGAGGGTTTAGACAAACATTACTACACACACACATACAGAACTCAACATTTTACTGAAGTACACTTATCTTTGTTTGCAGGAAGTCAGGTTATGGTGTATCCTACCACAGAATTTACTTTTGGGTTTTGTGTAAAATTAGAAATAAAGGCTCACTGTGAACCTGGGGACTTCACATCTTGTCCCAGTGTGTAAGTATGTATAGATAGCTAGGTATCCAGTATCCAAACTCAGCTCGGGATACTGTCTGCATGTTCTCCATGTGCCCACATGGGCTTTTTCTGGGTTAGCAGGTTATCTCCAACCACCCACAAACATGTCACTAGGTGAATTGGCAAATTTAAATTGTCCTTAAATGTGAATGAGTGAGAGTTTGTGTGTGTGTGTGTGCGCACATTGTTCCTTGTAATGGATTGGTGGCGCGTCAGGGTGTGTCCTTACCCCACACCCAGTGTTCCTGGGAGAGGCTCCGGATCCACTGCAACCCTGACCAGGATAAAGCACTTGGCGACAATGAATGAATGAGTTGTCAGATTTTATGACACCCATTTTGACTTGTCGGAAATGTTTTCCACAGCAGTGCCAAGGTTTTTCAACCACATAATCTGAAGACATTTACCACCACAAACAATACTTTTTCTATAAAGTTTATAAGATTTCTAGTAGGAAATGATTCTTCTGGGGTTTTTTTTTTTTTTTTTTTTTTGTACCACTAAAAATTTTTTAATGAAAGTATTAGAGATTTTTCTTTTAAGACATCATCATCCTAACCATCATCTTCAATGATAAGAATGTGGATTTTAATTATTTTATTATACTAAAAAATATTGATACTTATTATATAGTCACCTCTAACATTTTATTCAGTTTTTATTTGAGTATTGTCTCATCTTATCCATATATGCATGTACACTTGGACATATCGTGTTGTTTTTTTGTTTTTTCAAGGATTGTGCTTGAACAGAAAAGATAATACTCTGTATATCTGTACACTTAATAGCGGACATGCTTGAAAATGTCAGGACAAGATGAATAGGTGGATCACAGCATCTGGAGGCTGCATCAGATAAACCGGGATCTCTTATCTAGAGCGCTCCTTAATCCATGAGATATCCTACAACCGTAGTCCACATCTGCGCCCGAGCAAACTCTGAGACCTTTGGATAATGATCATGAGAACGCCCGTTCTCTCTTCATGTGCTGAAGAGGAAAGAGAAAGAAATTGGATTGCGGTTTGCAGAGTCCGGCAACGGCCAAGAAGCTGCCATCCTGCTACGTCTGGGCTGGCGCGGGCACTGCTGAGGCCTGTCAAAAACTCATCACGGCAAGGAAGCCGCCACAGCAGGGATGCGCTGGGATGCCAGGGCACGGTGGGGGAGAGAAAGCAAAGCCGCTTGCCCAACAGCATGGCCATAATGAGCAGGAAAATGTGCATTCTTGTATTCATATTACTGTAACAACAATGTGCTTTTGTCTATTATTTTCCTCCCTCATATTACTGGAGGCCCTTTTTTGGACAGCTGCTGGGGAGAATGTTTATTCCTTATGCTTGAGCTGGTTAGTGCGTAGCGCCAGAGAGAAGATTCATGCAAAATGATAGAATGGCCATCCGAAAAATTCGTTCCGGTTCCCGAATAGCCGTTGCGAGCGACGGGGGCCGCTCGGCTTGCTACATGTGTACATGAGGTCAATCTATAGCTGTCGCCGAGTGAGCCTTGATGAATCCAAAGTAATGCTGGCTCCGATTATTTCCATGCTATTCATGTGAAATCATGCTTCCTCATTAGTGAATGCACCAACTGACAAGCGCCAGGAGTGTGAATTAGCAGCTACTCGGGGAATAGTGCCAGCCGTTCCAAACAGCGCGGTGCTAACTTCATTTAAAGAGTCATGAAATGCAACCGCTGAAATGTCAAATATCATTACAGCCTGCTCATGTTACTATGTTCCAGGTGCGAGGGTGGTGGGCGGGCCAGGACCTAGAGGGGGTTTGAGGGACGAGCTGAAGGTCAGCGTCATTTGCTTTAATTGAAGTACCTAAATATTTAAAGCTCTGTTACAGGGAGGGTTGTTTTAGGGTGTCGGGAATCATTTTGGAGGTCGTGAATGGAGCCTCAGCCCATTAAACCCTGCTGTTTAGGCCGTTTGTCCTACATCAGCAGTAAAAGGGTACAGAACGATTGTGAGGCCTCGATATGGCGCTTGTTTATGTGCTGAACCGTTGTACTCGTGCCAAATCAGCACTGTGAATGCCGAGCCCTAGTGTTTCTGATGGGTGTGCGTGTGTGTGTGTGTGTGTGTGTGTGTGTGTGTGATATCCCTAAGTGTTTCATAACTTGATCAGGTTGTACATCTTGTGGGTGTGTTGGAGGTTTTTTTTTTTCCATCCAGTTGTTTATTTCTTTATATAAAAGATGTTTCTAAATGTTTCTTTCCTCATAAAAATGGGGAGTGTAGGGAGTGACCCAGCTCTTTATCTTTTTCCAGGGAGGGTGGAGATGCTACGATTTGATCTTCATCCATAGTACACAGTCGATATTAAAACTGAGTAATGGTGGCTGATATACAAACTAAAGCCAGTTTTAGACTGAACAATTATATCGGTCTTTTAAAATTATTACTCGTCATACTTTAAGAGTGAATTCCAAAAAAACTTGGCCCAATTCTTTGAATATAATTGTAAGATTATATGATGGTCCTCCAACAAAAAACCTGCAGTTGTTTAAACCAATATAGTACTATGTTTATTTCACCATTGCTATTAATTATATATGTATATATATATATATTTTTTTATTTAATCCAGTGCTGTCCTCTTATTGGTGGCTTTTAGATGCGCGTCATAGCCAGAACTTGGTCACTGGCTGTCTTGGGTTCCAGTGGTACATCCCATGCCTCCACTGACAAGACCACCATCTCAGCATAGTTACAGATATTTCTTTAATGCTGCGAGATTTTTTTTTTTTTTGTCTCAGATGGCACAATCGGGATGGAAATTGTACAGTGTAAAGCTGACTTAACCTTGAATTCACACCAGATGAGTTGCACAAGCACTGTGTCTGCTTTGCATGGACGGCGCCTGATGTGTCCGTCTGCCCAATTTGCACAGCACACGTTCTGTGCGTGCCACTGACATGACAACACGCTGCATTTTATCAAGAAAGCTAACGCCCATATGCATAACAGTGGCCGCGAAACAGCAGAAGCTGGATTAGCTATAATTACAAAACTGCACCGTAATAAGTCACAAGAAGCCAAGAGATCATGAGTGAATAACCTGCAGTTGTGTGTATTATTCTTGTTACTCACGAGGGTCATAACCATAAACCATTCTCTGCAACTACAAGTGACACAATCATGACATCCTTATAGATTATAGTTTCGGATGATGTATAAAAAATGAAAGGGATTTCAGGGGGCTTTGGGACTCTGTAGATTTGTGAATCACTTTTGAACAACTGCTCCTGTATTCATAAAAGACTGTCTTGTGCTCGACACGAACTCACAATGTGTTCATCCTTCTTGTTTCTCAGTTTCAAGGAAGGATCCTTAAGGGCTGCATTTTAAGGATGCTGCATCATTAAATCCCACCAAATCACTGTTCCGATGTCTAGGAGCCTTGAGTCCTTCAGAATGCATTCAAGATATTTTCCAGTATGCATGCGTGTATCCCCAGCATTCTTAAATCTCCCACAATCCTATGCACACCTACAAGGTGAGACCCATTCAATGATGCCAACCTGCACACTCATTAGACTTTTCCTTTATGTGGTCTCTTAACGCTAGGAAGAATTCTTACTTAGCTTGTGAAGGACCTGACCTTTCGAGGAAGCATCCTTGACCTTGAGAAACACCCGCAGTACTGCTTGTCCTTCCCCTGCCTCACCTTTATAGGCTAATGTTTTATAAAGTCACTATTCAGAATCAGGCAGAAGAGAATAGATTCCCTTCGAGTCCTCTCCCTTGCCACGATCGTCTCTGACTTGCTTGTTGGGGATCTGCGTCTGTATTTCTGTAAAGCTGCATCGTGACGGTGTCTGGTGTTAAGAGCTGTACAAATAAATCTGAGTTGCAGCACGTTTAACCTTGATTGAAATGCTTGTTGAAAGGTAAGTATATATTTTGTTTGTTGTTTAAATGTGTGAATTGAACTTTAGTATGATTTCTGGCAATCTACGAACTCAAATATGAGTGCATTTTGAACTCGGACTGAGGAATACACGCATCGCCTTATCTCAGAGTGAAAGTTTGGGCAGCGGCCCACCTAACAGGCCTGGCTTTATCTCGAATGAGTGCACATGCTGCCCAAAAGGCTGTCTCACTAAATGGCTTCCCATTGGAACACACTGATTATGTTCCCATCTATTACTATCCGGTGTGGATCCGTAGGCGAAGTGTAGTATTTTTGAAGGTAGCAATTCTGAATGGGGAAAGTGTATAACAACTCTCAAGGTGTTTTTGTAATGGGGGGTCAGGAGTGACTCACAGGTTGGGGTTTTTGCCCAGATTTCTAACAAAATGCATATGGGATGTTTGCCTTCCTGTGCTTTTCTGTTCAATGCCAATGTGAAACAAAATAAAATTACACGCAGGACCATGACGAATGAAGAATGCATTACAGTCTGGCAAGTGCTCATAGCCTCCAGCTGGTAATACTTGCCTTTACAGGTGCCACAGTTCAGAATAATATAAAACAGAGCATAGGAAGGAGGGACAAACTCTGGTCTCTCCTTTACTCTCCTGTGTCCTCTTCGGGGTGTCTCCTTCTCCTTCTCTGTGTTTATTCCGTGCATCATGAGACTGCTGGTACATCTGGTCTTTCAGTCTCATCCTTAAAGTATTCAGCTATATTTGCACAGATGCCAAACAAGCACAGTAGGAGTCATGAGGCTCTTTATGGTCAGTATTCCACTGAATTCAGTATATTTCTACTTTAAATGGTGCATATAAAAATGTAGGTGCAGGACAAAGAGTCAGTCTGTATTTCTGCAACTATTTTGCCATAATACGTTTATAGGGCACTAATTGAATTTTTTTTTTTATTGGTTTTTTATTTTTATGTTAAAAATCAAGATCTAGAGTTACTATATATGGCCAGCATAGAGTAAAATTATTCCAAAAAGTGTGTGTGTGTGTATATGTGTATGTGTGTGTGTATATATATATATATATATATATATATATATATATATATACGTACATACACACACACATATATATATATATAATATATTGTGTGTGTGTG
>JAQMCW010000023.1:10737189-10749275 GCA_030068335.1 Chrysichthys cranchii
GTGTCTGTGTGTCTGTGTGTGTCTGTGTGTGTGTGTGCGCCTGTGTGTGTGTCTGTGTCTGTGTCTGTGTGCGTGTGCCTGTGTGCCTGTGTGTGTGTGTGTGTGTGTGTGTGTGTGTGTGTGTGCGCGTCTGTGTGTGTGTGTGTGTGTGTGTGTGTGTATGGGTGTGTGTGTGGGCGTGTGTGTGTCTGTGTCTGTGTGTGTGTGTGTGTGTGTGTGTGTGTGTGTGTGTGTGAGTTTTTCTGTCCTAGTGGGGACCCAGAAAATATAGGAATTTGTGACAGTTTTGATCCTTCTGGGGATATTTGGCATTTGGTCCCCATGTGGAAAATGACTTCATTACAAATACTGAAGCTTTCGTTTGAAGAACTGGTAAAGCTTAAATGTTTTCGTTACTAGCGTTAAGGATAGGGTTGTATTTAGGTGTAGCATTTCATTAATTAGCTGCATTAATAAGGTCCTCACGAGGAGAGTAAGGTTTGTGTGTGTGTGCGTGTGTGTGTGTGTGTGTGTGCATGCGTGTGTGTGTGTGTGTGTGCATGTGTGTGTGGGCAGGTTATTATATCTTAGTGAGGACTGGATGTCCCTGCAGGGATAGGAATATTTGACAGGTCTGACCTTGTGGAGACATCTGTCTGGTCCTTATAAGGAAAACTACCTTTTTTTTTTTCAAAAACTGCAATTGTTTAATTAAAAAGCTGAATAAGCCCAGAGTTTAGGTTTAGGTTTAGGTTTATGCACAGCATTAAATAACTGTATTATTAATTATTTCAGTGGAAGGGCCAAGTAAGGTAGACTTGTGTGTGCGTGCGCCTGTGCGTGTGTGTGTGTGTGTTTCTCACATGAACAGCAGATGTGCAGCTGTGCTGAAATGGAACACTGATCTCGCGGGTGGCTTGTCTGTGCGCGAGAGGGACTTTGCATCGAGCCGTAATGTCATGAGATTGAGCTCGTGTTATTGTTCTTCAAGGTTTGGACAGTGATGTCAGAGGAAAGAGGAAACTAGCTAACTCCCAACTAAGGGATCAGAGGTCACGGAGGACTTGGCAGGAGCCCAGCACTTTTTCATGCACGTCGCTCCCCCCCTTTCATTTTCCGCAAATATTTCGTCACGCCCCGAGGAGAAGGCTGGAGCGTGCTCGGTTATGGCTGATTATTAGTGATGATTTAGGGTTGTGATGGTAGTTGTGGTTAAGACAGAGATCAGAGGATTAGGATGCACTTTGCACTTGTGGCCAAGTCTGAAACATGCTGACAGCTTCAGCAGCTTCTTAGTAATACTCTATTTGACAGTAAATTCTCTGACTCATTACTACTGTGATAAACAGCAGCTTGTGTAGGCCAGGAGATGAGATCAAGTGCAACTAGTGAACAGAGGACTTTCCTATCTGTCCTTGAAGACCGATCTGTCATCGCATGTACGACAGAATACGGACATGATATGAAGGAGAACTTCTACTCCGCACGCCTCTGAGGACAGGAGTTTGTTTTGATTTGTTTTGCAAATCACTCGAGCTGATATTTTCCTCCCTGTCTTTGGTCTTTGTTTCTTGCTTTTTCTCTTGCTGGATCATGGGTTTTGATATTTTCGAACTGAATCATGGGTTTTAATATTGGTTTTCCCTGCTGCGAAGCAAGGAACGTAGTAGGTTTTAATAGGAATGGTATGAAGGGCGTTCATTTTATGCGCGCTCTTGTCACTTCCGTGTAAACGTACAGTGGGGTCCAAAACTCTGAGACCACACTGAAACTAAGCAGAAGGTTTGCGAACTTTGAAGCGTTTAAACCAAAGAAAATAAATGTTTACTATCTTCAGTATTTAATAACCGCGATTCTGCACTATTTATCGTGCGATGTTGAAAATATTGACTGCCTGGTACAAAAGTCAAGACTTTCCTCAGGACTAATCTCTTCTACTGAAGCCTGTTTCCAGACAACACTCTGGTGGATTTGATCTAAAATGGATCACGATGTTTTCACAGATCCAGGGCAGCTCGAATACACACTGTCATTAAATCAAAACTGGGACGAATCAAACACTAAGAAACCCCGAAATTCATGTAAATATTTAAAAGATTCTCCTTTGCACTCAGGTTGATGTTAGTAATATAATGCGTAATGAAAATTGTTGCATGAAATTAGAAAGGAATGTAAAACTGACATATTTCCTATAAAGTCTGGGAAGTGGTCTCAGATTTTTGGACCCCACCGTATACTCCGCACGTCGGTAAAGCGAAAACCTATTTCTGTAGTAGTTCAGCAGAGGAACTGAAGACCTGTGAAAATGTGTGAACGCCAGTTTTTATCTTGTCTTCAAACCAGTTCCCAAAGATGAAGCACTAAAACCTGAGCAATTTCAGTCGATATCAGGTCACATCAGTCCCACAGATCAAGTCGTGCCTTCTTGTTTTATATGTGCCCTTGATGATCTGGTGGGGTGATTGGTGGAGGAGGTGTCTCCCCCTGGAGGGGAATATGTTAAAGGCCCCCCATGAACCAAATATCATTCCTCTGGCCCCATCACTCCACACAATCCCCTTTCCTGAGTTATCTCAACCTTCCCTCTATCTTGATGAAGACAAATGATCTCACTGAAGGCTCCGATGCCGGAATCTCATTTAGAACCTTGGACGTTTAAACGAGACCTGCCTTCGTTTTGAGAACTATTTGGCAAAGCACAGGAAATCCATACATCATTAAAAGTGATTTATTTTTTCTAATATCTTAAGAGTTTAATACTTTCTACCATTCGCTAGATGGTAAGGTTATGCACATTTTTAACCATAAATCTTCACCAAGTTCAATGGTTAATGTCCAACGGACGATGGTTACCAGGCTCCATAAGTGCTATGTCCAATAAATGTATTACACAGGGCAGAATTATGGCAGTTCGAATCCTGATGGATGTTTTATCACCACTTAACCTTGGACCAATTCCAATATGGCCGAAAGGAGTGGGTATATCCTGGACATTCTGTGGGAAAGGAGAATGACGATTTTGTTCAGGAAAAAAAAAAGCTTCATCTGGCAACTGTATTTGAAGAGAGTTTCTTAGGGCACATTTTAAAGGTTGGCTCGCTTAACACTAAGGGGAGATGAAATCAAAATAAATGTCATCTTAGTAAGTGAACTCGATCGTGAGTGATAATTTTGCAGCTTTCGGAATGAATGCTTACAATGTGCAAAACGATCTGTCACCAGGATACCTCTTTCCAGCTTGAATTGGTCAAATGTACTGAAATATATCGAATAATCCTATTCGTTTGTTGGTTTCATTGCTTGCTTGCTTGCTTCTTGGAATCTTTTAAGAGGACGGACTAGGTTCGTTTGACCTCATGCAGTATATTTGGCCACATTTATATTCACTGCATTTAACTTGCTTAGTTGTCATTTCTCCAGTGTGTGTGGAAAAACATTAGGATATGTATCTCCAACATTTACAGACGTATAAATATCAAGAAAATTTAGATCCGCACCGTCTATTAGAGACGACTAGACTCCAGATTGTAGAGAGCCACTAAGCTGTGAAGAGGAATTGATTTCATTCAATTTTTTTTTAAATTTAAGAGTTTAACTGTAAAGCAATAGGTAGATGGTTCACTTATTTAGAAATCTACATCATCGCGTTAAATTGCGCTGGTAAATCTGACAGCACCGGTACGAAGTGTAGATATGCTTAAGAATAACATTGGTAGTCGCTTTAAATCTTTCAATCTTTCAAGTGAGTATCGCTATCAATAGGATAGGATAGTTTATTTTAATAGCACTGTTGTGTATAAATCATGAGGCTGCCAAAGAATGAAATGAAAACATGTGCCTTCTGGCTGTTATATCCGTAAATCACTCAGAGTTATACTTGAGACAGACTGTTGAAAAGCTCTCCCAAATGCGCCATTGGATTTATCACGTTTTCTGTCCCGCAAAGCCTTAGCAAAGAGCCGCCCTTTCATACCACTCTAATTTTGAAATATCCCTGTGAACATGGTGGGGATCAGGAGGTTAAGAAATAGTATTTCAAGGAAGACCCTATTGCAAAACCTGAGTGAAAAACGAAACAATGGCTTTAAGGTTCTCGTGTGCTCACACTGTGACGGGCTCAGCTGGGAAACTATTAAGAGTTAGCAACAACATGAGAAAAAAGGGCAGTTCTAGTCCATGTATGTGATCTTGGTTTTAGCTTTGTTTTTTGTTTGTAATCTGTTTTATCTTTGTCCAATGTGTTGTAGGTCTGGGTGAAAATGTCTAAAAATAATACAATAGGATAAAAGTAAACAAAATATTTTCATATGTATCATGGATCAATATGAACTTTTTAAGAGCATCATTCTTAGCCTTCAGTACTTTATTGAAACGCACACACACACACACACACACACACACACAGAGAGAGGGAGAGAGAGAGCGAGCGAGCGAGCGAAATACCATTTCCTCTCATTGTCACCTCTTTAAAATCTAGGCTGACCTTTCAAAAATATTTTTCTCAAGTCGAACCCAAACCACCTTTGCCATTTTCCCAGAACTGAGTTGCATATAATATAATAGTTGTCTTGTACTTGGTTGCCACACACCTCTGGTTTCACAGACACAGAGCACTGGCCTATTATTTTAAGTTGCTCTTATTAGGAAAAGGTTTTCTTAAAAAATCGCTAAAACTGCTCACTACTCAACATGTACTTGTCTTTTCTGGTCTTGTCCAGTCTAGACCAGCGATGTGATAAAATTTCACTAGTTAACATGTAGGACAGTGTAGCACTTCCCTAGGTGAACTAGTTGCATGTATGTGTTGACTAGTGTGCAGTTTGTTTGTTTGTTTTTTTTATTAATAATACATAACCAACAATTAATGCACATGAGACGTTAACTAATGACTCTTTGTGGAACTAACTGGTTCGCTATTAAAAGGACGTGCATGCAAGTAGTCAACTGGTAAGGTCAACAGGTCAAAAAGGCCCTACGGAAAGACGTTTAACTATTTATTTGGCCGTTTTTTCCACTTGTTCAGTCTTTATCAATGTTAGTTGGACATTGTATTGTGTTAATTTGTCATTTTGTCTTACTATACATCCATCCATTAGGGCTCGGAGAGGCCGCAGCCCATCCCAGCTGACTCTGGGCGAGAGGCAGGGTACAACTTGGGCAGGTTTATCGCAGGGAAACGAACTATGGGCAGTTTCGAGTAGCCATTTGGCCTAATCTGCTTGTCTTTGGACTGTGGGAGGAAACCCGAGCACCCAGAGGAAACCTGCACAGGCAAGGGAAGGATATGCAACCTGCACACTGAAAGGCCCCAGTTGGCTAGCAGGTTTGAACCCAGACACTTCTTGCTGTGTGGCGACAGTGCTAACCACTGCACCACCGTGCCATCCTTTGTCTTACTAGTTAAACAAAAACTCTTACTAGTCACTCTTTTCCAGCAACTAGTTAACTCATGACCTACAATTTTCTGCACTAGTTCCCAAGCAAGAGCCAAAATGTTCACTAGTTAACTAATGGCGGCTATTATAAGTTTAACTCGCTAACACAGTTGATTGTCCCACAAATGATCCCAGCTTCACCAATGTGAAAGGTTTGGCCATTTACAAAGCAAGCACCTGCTGTGAATATTTTCTTTTCTTGACTTTTTCTGTTCAAACCGTGCCAGTTTCACCTGATAAAAGTCACTAGCACGTGTGCTATGTGCTATGCTGTCTGCAATCTCTTTCTCACTTGGCTCCCTCGTCCTAAAGAAAACAATGCTTTCCATTATTTATGGTGGGATGACTATGATTACATATTACACTGTGATATCCATTACAAGTGGGACTGTGGGGAGTGTCATCCGTGATTATGTTTGGATTTCCGAGAGAATCGCGATACATTCCATTTCGGTTGCCTCTTAATGCCTTTCTAAACATCATGTGTTATGTTTATCTCGTTCACTTCTCCCACTCACAATCGGTAATTTCAGAGTGAAACCACTGCTATATATTTTCCTCCACTCATTCACAAACTATGTTTTGCTTATGGGAAGTGTTGATGTTAACCTTTCAGCAATGCTACTGTTTTGTAATAGCGTACAATGTAAGTGTGTCAGGATGAAAAAAAAAAATCCCCTTTTATTGAGCATTTCCAGCTTAACACGCCCCCATTAAAATCCCCCCCCCCCAGCCTTCCAAATAAAAACTCTGATCTAATTTTTTAAATGAATTTTTTTTTTTAATGATGGAAAACAAAACTATAGTCATTTATATATCTTACCTTCTATTTTCGTAGTAAATAATTGTTTAAGAAAGAAAAATAAATGGACACCAATGAGTAATCATTTGTGTAAAATGCATTTCTCATATTAACGCTTCTTTTTTTGTTGTTTGTTTGTTTGTTTGTTTGTTTCTGAGGTAAACCATTTCTGTTTACATTGGTCAACAAGTTGACATACAGAGCTATACGCCGTAAAACAAAAAACATCAAAAACACAGAACAATTAAACAATTACATTTTAAAATTAATACTTAATAATAAAAAAAGATCTGTCCTTTCAAATGCTAGACAGATAGCTTCAGTGGTCTTAGTACAAAAAAAAAAACAAAAAACAAAACACCCCATAAACTGAAAGGCAGTTGAAGATTTTTTACCCAGTGAATCAGAGCAAAGAGAAGGTGTGTATGAGGTTCAAGCCTTATAGCCACATGGGTCAGTCTGTTAGTGTCGGGATGTTGGGGGTGGAGTGGTTTATAGTGTGTTCCTCCTCCCTCGCCATCTCCGAGTGCTTTAGTACGGTTAATGGAGCTGGCAAAGGGAGGCCACTACCGGGAGTTAAAGTGGCCATGAAGGCAGCTAGTGGAGGCTGAAGTTATAGGGGTGCTGCCCGATGGAGATGGAGATGAAGATGGAGATAGTGATGCTGGGTTAGTGGACGATGAAGAGGATCGGGCTCAGTGATAAGCCCCAAGGAAGTCCTTCTTCCATTAGGAATGTGTGTGTAAGTTTATGAGTTTATCCCTGGCATCTTCACTGTGATGGTCTTCACCTCTGTGTACTCCCTCAAGCCATACTCACCCCTGGAAAAGAAAAGAAAATGCCTGTAAATACACCATCGGTCTGACCAAATTACATAACAGGTGGATTAATAACTGAAAAACTTGACCTGCTGAGTTTATAGACTTTTTTTTTTATTATTATTATTTAATACGACTTTTGCCCCAGTTATATCTATGATTCACAATCAAACCGAGACTCTGCTTGTCAGCGCTAGCCTTCAACATTTCTGGGTCAGTCAGAAGTCCTTCTCAATCGTGTTTTACGCACAACATACGCCGACATGTTTGAGATTGCGTTGGATTTTTTTTTTCCCCTTTGGTAGTGCTGAATCAACAACTCAAATCTGAATCATGCACATTTACATCCAGTGAAACCTGAGTGTTTTCTGTAGGTATACTATAGTATATCCATGTTAGTGTCGTGGAAGATAGAGCTTAGAGCCTTGTGGATGTGCCTAGGCCTGTGGTTTTGCCTCAGATTGTAGCTTGAGATCCTGTAGCTACCAAAATCCTAAAATTTCTACGTTTCAATTCAAATTCTTTTTATTATCTCAAGCTACGCTGGATGTGTGAAACTCAGTAAAAGTGCTTACAGTTCACGACCGTTGCCTGACATTTTAAATCCTCCAAAAGGACACTGGCAGCTTAATGCATTAAAGCAGTTTATCCTGAAAAATAAACAGAACGAAAGCAACAGTTTAGGAATTTTCATCCGACATACAAAGAAATATGCTCGTGCACTTTGTCATTTCGAGAAACATTCAGCAGGCTAATGGTTGCGTCACCATTCCTCTTTGGTCCTTCGTAGGAAACCTTTCATGCCAAACTTAATAAGAAAGTAAAAAAGACATTTGTATTGTTTAGAGCACCATTTTGGCTACAAAACACAATAAAGCTGGTAATGGGGTGTCAGTATTTCTGATTATGGGCATTACATGATACAGAACAAGAGTAAATAACACATACCAAACAGTCCCCGCCTGCACAGCTGTGGAGATGGCCATGGCTTTGTTGATATCATTGGTGAAGACAGCAGCAGTCAGGCCATACTCAGTGTTGTTGGCTCTCTCAATGACTTCCTCAATCGTCTTAAACTTCATAATCTGCTGAACTGGCCCAAAGATCTGCCACAGAGCAGGGAGAGTCCCATTAGCAAACAGGCTTCTGACACACAGCTGGAATTACTGATCATGGGGATGGATTGTGTGTGTTCCGTAATGAAGAACAGTCAGTCAGAAAAATGGAAACCACGTTTAGTTCGCTTTCCAAAACCCGGCTCTGTATATAGACGCATAACATGGCAGCGTTTCATTTCCACGGCCTCCACAACGACCACGAGTCACCAAAGGGCTGTTTTTCCCCCAGATTTAACAAAAGATGCTGCGTAAGGAAAACCAGCCCAGAGAGTAAGTGCCAGTAAGAAGGCTGTGTGGTGGCGGCGGCGGTGCTGGGTTACCTCCTCTTTGGCAATGCGCATGTGGTCCTGCACATTGGAGAAGACAGTAGGCTGGATGTAGTAGCCTTTGGAGAAGGGGGCTTTCCCTCCACACTCCAGTTTAGCGCCCTCACTGATGCCACTCTCAATGAACTCCAACACACGCCTTTGCTGCTCAGTGCTGATCTGAGAGAGGAACAAAGCAAGGAGGAGACTCACTGAGATGCATAAGCATGCACACACAGGTTTGACCAGTAAACGTCGGCAACAGAGTTTGGAGTGACAGAGTTTAAAAGAGAATCAAACTGAGCATGAAGTGAAAAATGATAAGGAAACGCAACAAAAAGGAGGCTTTAATAAAAAGCTGTGGATAGAGGCATGTAGGAGGAGCTAGCAAACAAGCTACGGGATCGAAATGATAAATGATGCATCCTAAAATATGGCCAAGAATCAGCTCCTCACTTTTACCTTCACAAAACTCATAGGATATATCAATATCATGAATTATGCAATTTGGAAACTCATTGCAGCATGGTGTTAGCAATGTGGCTAGTTATCTCAGAGCAAAATTTCCGTGTCTGAATCTGTTTCCACTGTCATTTTTCAGGCTTTCATTACACAGCAAACAAATCTATATACAATATTCCATAACTACCATGAGTTGGTTTTATCTCCACGCTTGCAGGTTAGCTAGCTAGCTAGCACACAAAAAAAACACACCTTCTGTGGATAAAAGGTTTCCTTGCTAGCATGTCTTTCACTGGTTCTCTCTAGATCATTTTAATGGAAGAACCGACAAAGCCCCTGTTTTAACTGACAAAAATTAAACCTGGAACTCTGAAACTGTAACCAACCATCCAAGATGGTGACAGGTAGTTTAGCAGGACTGCAAACTGCACACACTTATCCCCACTGTGTCTTTGCAATAATTAATTGCTGTACAACAATGTTCTAGTCATGAAATGTTTCCATTTAATAAATCCATAAGTCGCATTTATAGCAGCGATGCTTTGGCTAGCAAAGAGAATTATCGGATGATATTTCATGGATCGAATACCAGTTGAAGTCAATGATGTCTGAAACCCTCACTATACCTGTGGACCCTGTTCAGTGGTGGGGTCAAATGGGCTTCCCACTATCCTCCTCTTTGCTCTCTCCACACTCCTGCGCACAAACTCATCATAGATGGGCTCTTCCACATAGATACGAGAACCTGCCGTACAGCACTGACCGCTGTTGAAGAACACGCCCTGATGAGCCTGCTCCACCGCCAGATCCACTGAGGAATGGGAGACAAACATCAGGAACAGATGAAACTTGACATTTCCAATCAAGTGGTCAAGAGAACACACTTTACAGGCTCAGACTGAACAATAAAAAATGTATATAGGACTTAAAGAGCAGTTTAATGAATAAATGCTCAGGTATGACCTGTTATGCATACCATCCTGCTCCTCTTCCTCTTAATTCATAGTGACATTAAAAAAACCTTTAGAAGCATTATATTGTAATAGACTCTCCTTCACACTAATATGTCTGCATGCTTCATATAAAGTATAAATAATATGATAAATGCAAAAAAAAAAAAAAAACCTCTCTAAGATTGAGAACAGGAAAAGTCACCTAGCAATTTACTATTAAAGTAAATTGCTAGGTGTGTGGATTTGCAAATGAATTACTGGTTTTATGTGTGTGTGTATATATATATATATATATATACACACTAACTGATTACCCTGTGGCTTCGCTCACTGAGTGCAAGGGGAAAAAATGAAATGCAGTTTTTATAAAATAAGTTTGTTCATTACCAATTTTATTTTTCAACAAATAGTGGTCATACGTCATTTCCGTTTCAAACGCGAAAAGAATTTTATATATTTAGATCAAGTTTTCTTAAATAATTACTTACCAAATAGGTGTTTACTTCTTTTCAATATCAGTAAAATAACTCTCACACAAATAAAAACAATTCGTAAAGACGATATAAAAATGGTGTCCACAAACGAAGTGATTAGATAAAATGTAAGTGCTAGTGATGCTGTTTCCGGTCATACGCGCATATAATATGTTCTGCGGTCATACATCATTTCCATTTCAAACACGAAAAGAATTTTATATATATAGACGTTCCTTCACACTAAGTATGTCTGCATACTTCATATAAAGTATAAATAATACGGCAAATGCAAAAAAAAAACCTCTCTAAAATTGAGAACAGGAAAAGTCACCTAGCAATTTACTGTTAAAGAAGACAAGTGTCTGGATTTACAAATGAGTTACTGGTTTTTTATATACATATATGTGTGTGTATTTGTATGTATGTGGACAGTTTTACAGCCACAAATTTGAAGCTTTCTTTTGGCTTGTAGTCAAACTTGAAGTATTTTCTTAAACTTTATTTGGTTATATTTGCAAATCTGTGTCTTGTTATCAGATTATTTGTTTACATGCAGCACTAAATCATACTTGAATGCTCCGATAACTGCCAAATTTATATGATCATCTTATTACTGTGCACCTAAACACGCTTACTAATGGCGTGCCTTGTGAGAGGAGAGGTAGGGCTGGCATGTAAAGGATTAATAGAATGGTAGGATTTATGGCCGTGTTGGGATGCGTCCAGCCAGTGCACAGTCCATTCGGCTGATTTACGGACCGAAGGCGGCCCCACTCACGCCTGCTGAAAGCATTTAAGAGCCCCTTCCAACACCTTGACATGGAGACCCACTTAAAGCAACTGGACTGTGTTCACAAATGATATTGGAGTAAAGGCTGATCTAGGACTGGGTTCCTTAAGGCCGGATTCGTAAAAGTGTACACTCATTACAGCTCTCTGACCTGGGAACAGCCTTGAACTGAACTGGGGTGATGAATGAATATTATCCAGTGAACTTTAATGTAATGTAGCAGAACCGAGCGTCTCGGGAAGCTTGATGGTTTCGGAAGATTTGTGTCACTTGGTTTATAGTATACCGGTATAATATTCACCATTTTGGCCGAGCAACAAATGTTTATCAATTTGTGAGTGTTCTGATTTCTGTGAAAGTTTCTGGGCGTATTTCGCTTAATCATGGAGTCACCCAAAATGAACTGAGGCCAAATTTTAATAGTGGAACATCACAGGTTCACCAGCTTGTTTTAATATACTGCCGGATACATTTTGACCGCAGACACGGTCTCGTGCATGTAATCATACATTGCTTTAAAATAACCAAGAAGACCCTGGGCTTTGATGTCAATGACAAACAAGGCCGCTGCAGTGGCACCTGTGCACATACTGCCTTAGCAGGACAACAGGAGGGCGCTCATAAAACAGCCTCTGAATACTTACAATCAGCGTCTGCAAAAATGATGTTGGGATTCTTGCCCCCCAGCTCCAGAGTGACTCTCTTCAGATTGCTCTTTCCAGCTGCTTCTTGGATCAGCTTGCCAACCTGTGGGGGGAGCAGAGGACGCATATCTTCTTTTACTTGCTGAGACCTCCGTTGCCGAGCCTTACTAAATCTCCCCATCGGTGGGAAGTTGTCATTAATAAATCCAGCAGCCCAAACAACCCTTCCAGTCCACACACACACACACACACACACACACACACACACACACACACACACACACACACACACACACACACACAC
>JAQMCW010000023.1:10749375-10760563 GCA_030068335.1 Chrysichthys cranchii
ACACACACACACACACACACACACACACACACACACACACACACACACACACACACACACACACACGCACACACACCCCTCCGCTAGCCTTCAGGCCAACTGAAACAGGAGAGCGACCTCAGCTCACAGCCGAAATATCTATCAGTGGCCCTGGAGGCTGTGGAGAAGAGGAAGGAACGCTGTGTTTATAACACTGAGCTGTATCTGTTGTTTAATCGAGAACAGGAAGCACCAACCGCAGGTTTGTGTAGGATGAACTGCACTATTTGGAATTGAAAAAGTGTTAGAAAGGTGGAATAAAGCGAAAAAATGCCTGTGTGGTCTCTGGCTTGGCAAAAGCTCTAAACGAAAGCATGTGGCATTTAGCATGCGTGGTCATGTATTATTATACAACTAGCCCTCGTTTTTTCTCCACTTGGATCATTTTAAAGGACAGGTTGAGCACAAAATTTCATCTGTACTTATAAGCTCCCATTTAAAAGGGCCAAATCTTAATACGCACGTTTCAAATGACCTCATACAGCTTTCAAATAAACTAGTATTTACAGAGTTGTGTTTATAAAGGTCTAATGCGATGATACTATATGTTTCAGTGTTTGTTTAGCGCTCCAAATATTTGGATCTGTTTTTATGTTTGGATTTAGACCAAAAGTGGGTATGGTACAGACCAGAAGTTTATTAGGTGGACCCTAACCCTGTTAGGTTTCTTTTTTGGGGAAAATAACAAGTCGTTTTTGATTGACAAATTATAAAAACACATAGGACTTTGTAGAAGAGCATAATTTTATCCAACTCTTGAATGAGATGCCCTGTGGAACCTTCTGGCAAGATTTGTATCTTCTATCTAATGTTACTGAGTAAGCAAGTTTACTATGTTCTAAAACAACAACATCTTTCCCAAATCATGAAACTGTTATTTAGCTCCTACAACAATAATCACCGAATAATATTTTGACAGATTTGCTTTATCTTTTATGTTTGTTCCATTCCAGTACGCTTGCCAGAAAGGTCCAGATTGCTCTTTCCAGCTGCTTCTTGTAGTAACCTGCTAATGAATATGTTAATCCTTTTATATTTCAATTTTTTTTCTTTGGTTACCCGAGCATGTGGTATGTGTGGCACTGTAAATAAATCCAAAGTGAGTTTATCCCTGCAAAGATTGTGGAAAGAAAGAAAAATATGTCGCCCTTTCCTAATGTCCAAACATTTTTCAAATACTTACGTCTTTTTTTTTTTTTCGTGCAGTTTTTGAGATGCAGACGTAATTGGGCTTGGAAATTGTGCTTAAACCTGGCAACCCTGGCCGCCGGCTACGTGCTCAGCTCTTTTCAAACGCCATTGGAAAGTAAAAACCTCACACTAGACTCAACACGAAGCCGGCAAGAAAAACAAACAGCGTGCCTACTATTTATATGTGTTTATATTCCTTTAGAACCCATTATTTGTTCAATCCAAGTAATCATATTCATATTCAGTTATGCCCCTCTTTCAAAGCAAACATGTGAAGATTTGATCGAAACCAAAGCTGCAAAATCTGGGATATCAAATGTCACAACTATGTTTGGGGTCAGTGAAAAATGATGCGAATAAGATTTTTGACCAACCCATTCCTTTGATATCAAACTATGGCCTTGTCGAGTCGTATTCATATTCGGAAAGAGTGACAGATTTCAGACCGAACTGCACATATTGGATGATGTGAAGCGTGAGCTCTTATCTTACCCTCTTCATCCTTGATCTTTCTTAACTCAGTATGAGAACTACCCTCTGAACCACACCGTTCCACAATCTCTGCTCCTAACCCGACCATAAACAAACAGAAAAGTTTCCACTCGCCCATATAACACTCACTGAGACTGAACAACCCCTCTTTCTGTTTTCTATCAGATAGCACAGACATAGTCGGATGTTAAAGGTGTTTATACGAGTCTCCAGTAATGAACATGGCACTGCTCTAGAAGATGCGTTACGGACTGTACAGCTCGAAGTTGGGATGATAAGTGTGTGAGTGAGTGAGCTTTCTGCTGATATCAGAGGCCACACAGCAGCAACCTGTGGTCAAGAGAGGGTGAGAGTGAAGGATCATACTTGTGGGCATATACACATTCATCCGACAAAAAATATTATTCGAGGAGTCCCCAGTTAGCCTACGCACACACACGATTAGGTGAGTCAGAGTCTGTGCATGTTCTCTCAGCAAAAGCTCACTCTTTCTCTAATCAGCTGCAGATAGAGTAGAAACCCCATACACATCGGAGCAGGAGGATGAGAGAGCGAGAGCGAGAGAGGCAAGGGAAAGAAAGGAGGAACCTTCAGAGAAAGAGCTGGGTGGCCTTTGCCAGCAGCAGGAAGGTGGAGGGCTGAGTGGGTGGTTTCGTGCGTACTGAGAGTTTCCCAATGAGGGTGTGGATTACAGTTTGGGATGCTGGTTCAGTGATAGCATATTTATACAGTGATGACTGCTCTTACATCACTCACTGTGCGTCTGCCGGAAGGATTCCGAGTTGAGAAAACCAATTGGGTCACTGGGTTTACAAGCTGATAAGTGGGAAATATTTTTGCTGTAATTTCCCACAGATGAAAAAAAAGAAAAAGAAAAGAAAAGATCTCAGCATTTCATCCGCATGACCCTCAGCGAGGCGCATTTTTAGGATTTTTTTTCCTTCTTCTCAGATTGCTTTGGATACAGCGTCTCTGTTTGGACCCTTATCAGTGGAGGCGATATTACACGTCTAAATATAGTGCCTGTTATCACTCCTTGTCTCTTGCTTCTCGGTTTGAAAGAACTTAGGACTGTGAAACGGCACTGGACTTGTTCATTAATACGAATAAACACATTTTCAAGCCAGGCTGAGAGTCGTTCTCTAAACACCGCCAAATCTGGCACAATTTATGGTAAATACATGTGAAATACATTCAGGACAACATCAAAACATGCAGTAAAATATCACGATTTACAAGATGGTGAGCGACACGGGTTTGGAGCTTGAAATTATGACCGTTTACAGTGAGATGTCATTGCGGACTTTGTGTTGCCATTTGGCAGGATGGCGAGATCAAACCGTCCAAGAGAGCATTTCTTTCCTGGGATTCCATCCCTAACATGGTGAACCTTTCATCATATGGTCATCTTTGTGTGACTGAACTGAGCTGACCCTGCCAGTTGGCACTTTTGTCAAATATCTTGCAACGGTTTTGCGCATTTAACTCAAAATGCTATTCACTTCCGTGTTTTTGTCTTTCCATTTGTTTGGCTAGAAGGTGTGTGCGCTTGGTTGCTTGACTCTTTGGTATCACATACATAAACTATATATGACTACTGCATAGTAGACAAAACCCACTTCCCATGAAGTTTCCATTTAAAGTGCAGCATCAGCATACAACACGCCCAACGCCCAGACTCATGATACAGCACTCATTCGGTCAATCGTACAGTATTTAGCCGTCTCTCAGCATAGTTTTGCAACATCAATTTCCTTCCATGTATCACAGATTTCTAGTGTAAATCGTGTCAGTTTGCATGATCATCATCATCATCATCATCATCATCAAGTAGCATAACTGCTTTGGCTTTGTGCTCTAGAAGACTTTTACCAAAGCGGAGGAATTTTAGTCCATGAACACGGGTTTAGCCATTATTCTTTTACTTTTGCATTTACTGTCATCCATTAGCTAGCATATTAGTAACCAGCTCACTGTCCACAAAATAGCAAGTGAACGTTCGTGTCTGTGAGGAAAACCCACCTCTGTCGACCCAGTGAAAGCCACTTTGTCTATGCCCATGTGTGAGGCAATGCCGGCTCCTGCTGTTGGCCCGAAGCCCGGCAAAATATTGACCACCCCTGGTGGAAAACCAGCCTGTACAAACAGAAAGAGAGGAAACAATCTTTAGAGGACAGAGGGAGAAAGTAAGAGAAAGAGAGCAGGACGAGCCAAGATCATCACAGGCCTTTGTGGGGTGGAGGGATCCACACCCATCCCACTGTCCCTCCAGCCCAGGGAAAAGAGCGCATGGACAAAACATCAAAAAGAAAGAGACAGGACAAGTTTCACAGTTCCACAGGAAGACAGATGATGAGGAATAATAACTGCTCAGTTAAGGGTGTAGGTGGAGGAAGGAGTCGTGTTATTATGGGATGACATATCCAGATCAGCAGAGCACTTTATCCGGATTTTAAAGGTCATATATTTGATGAAAAGTCGACGCACTTAAAATATGCATTGTTTATTCCATAAAACAAAGAGCACTTTACTGATGCACATGCAGTACCTGCTCTTCCTCGAATTCAGCGCTCGATCTTACACGTGAGTGTGTCTGTTTAGTTATTGTCTGTTAGTTATCTTTTGTTTGTAGTTTATCATCAGTGCCATTATAACTTTAGGATTACAATCGACACAGTGTGTTTTGCGCTCAAGTCTCCATCAAAGAACAGTCGATTACTTCAACAAAATCAACTTTATGCTAAAACTAGAGTGGACTTTTTAGCTACACAGCTGCACTTATTGACTATTTAGCACACGGTTATAGAAGGCAGTTATTTATAATCGCACTATCCGTCGTCACTCAGACGAGGGGGTAGCTCAGGGGGTTAAGACGTTGGACGACTGATCGGAAAGGTCGGGAGTTCAAATCCAAGCACCGCCAAGCTGCCTCTGCTGGGCCCTTGAGCAAGGCCCTTAACCTTCAACTGCTCAGATGTATAAATGAGATAATTGTAAGTCGCTCTGGATAAGGGCGGTGGCCAAATGACAGCAATGTAATGTAATGTAATGTAATGTAATGTCATGAGGATGGGTTCCTTTATGAGTCAGGTTCCTCTAAGTGTTTCTTTCTCATGTCCTCTCAGGGAGTGTTCCCTTGCCACTCTCTCCACAGGCTTGTTCATTAAGGACACAGTTATAAATTCATAAGTTTAAAATCTATAGGATTTATATATCTCATTAAAGCTGCTCCCTGACAATATCCATTGGTAAAAGTACGATGCAAATATAATTGAAGTGAATTGAGTTGAACTGAATGTTATCTATTTCTTCTGTCCCCTTTCCCACAGGTGCCCTGGACCACTTGCCAGACTCCCACTGTAAAGAACAAGCTCTTAATGTTTAAAGAAAATCCTAACTTGAAAAGAATTCTAAGTATACTAAGTAATCGGTCTTCAAAAAAGGCACATTTGATTTGATAAAAGTGTCTTTGAGGTGTAAAAATGCAATAGTTGCACTTCTAGTATATAGTATACTGACACTACTATATTCTGGTCCAAAACAGAAACTATACTCAATGTGACCGTATTGTCTGTGGGTAGTCAGCATGTTTAGTCCCTGTGCTATAATTATCCTGTAACATTCCTCTTGAGTCAGGCCCTCTCCGCTGGTACGTCATAATGTCACCGTGTTGTTCCTCTTTGATCAGAGCGCTATGTGTTCACTGGCCTTGCCGTGTTACTGTGGACATTGTTATTGTGTAGCGTCAGTAGTGATGGACCTCTTTGATCAGTGGATTATTGCGAGTGCGCACTGGAGAACATTTGCTGTACCTCTTTGATCAGCGCACCCATGTAGAGGCAGGTGAGGGGGGTCTGCTCGGCCGGCTTCAGGACCACTGTGTTCCCGCAGCACAGAGCTGGCCCCAGCTTCCAAGCTGTCATCATCAAGGGGAAGTTCCACTGCGCAAACAGAGAGCAGAGAAACTCAGTCCAGTGTTATCTTTGTTTCCGAGTGGCCACGGCTTTATCGCTGCTTACCGAAAGCTGCTGACTCACTCAAATGTTCTTGTACTGTAAAAGGAGAGTTCCTCCCTGCTTGGGAAAGCTTTAAGTGTCATTTTTTTCCGTTTTAATGAACTAAAGGAGGTATGTCAGAAGATCCTCCTTTTATATTTTAAAGGATAAAGAATATGATTCACGCCCCCCTTCCAACCCATTATCTCGTCCTTTATCCTCCATTCAATTTGAATGATTTTCCATTGTATCTTAAAAAAAAAACAACAAAAAAAAAACCCAAGAAGGAACTGTAGAGATAACTGGAAAAGTAAAAGCAACTGCAATAATATGCCACTGGTCAATTCGGTATAGGAGTACTGGGATTAATATTGCTTCTTTTTCTGGTTGCTGTGTGATTAACCAAAGTATACTGCGTGCAACACATTTAGCGATTAAAAAGAACTTAGCGAGGCCCAATACACAAAACACAATCATTCAAAAAGCTGATTGTGCTCCAGAGACTGAGTTCAAGCGCTTTGTGAAAAATCAACCAATACTCACTGGGATGATTTGTCCACACACTCCAACTGGTTCGTGTCTGGTGAATGATAAATACCCTCCATCTGTAAGAGACCAAAGTAGAAGCGATCTTAAACATGGGATGTTTGGCATAGAACCAAAACTAATACCAGGACATTATCCGTCCATTAACGATGATAAAAAGAACATGCTTTTATAATCTTGTGTGCAAGCAGATAAAGATGAAGAAGAACAAACGATATTGGTTAAGAGCTGTGCTCTGTGTGAGCTGAGAGAAGAGGAATGTGCACAGTGGTCAGGAATCAGGCTCTACTCTCATTTACGAGGTACAGAAAGCAGGAATAAATCATGACACTGTATACATAAGACTCCGGGCTGGATCGGTAAGGCCGTGTGAACACATCCGAGCTCTGCTGCCCTGACTGAAGGAATCCGCTAGCATGAGGCATCTGGAGTGGAGACGAGCCAATGATTCATCTCCCCTGGTGGTCAGATAAGAGTGCGCCAAAGACACACATGCTGTTTGTTTGTCCTGTAATTCTATTACGGATTAGATTGGAGATGAAATAAAGTGAAAAGCGGCGAGTTCCCGCTATGCAAGTTTGGTTTAACAACACAACAAAGGCACAGCGGTGCGCTCGCTCACTCAGTGGGGACTGGCTCTTCCTCTCCTCTCCGCTCTTCAGCTTTAGTTTGCAGAAAATTGGACTGTAACAAGGCTCACTGCCGTTATGTGCTGGCTGGCGATGATGTTTAACAGAAAGCGAGACAGGTTGAACGTGACAGTAAGCCGTTCTGAGTTGCCTTGTGTTTGTCTGACTCACAGATCGAGGTAGTTTCCATGAGAAAGTTTTAAGATTGAGATCATTCGAGTGAAAGAGTGTAAAAAAAAAAAAAAAAAAAAAAGGAATGTTTGCGAAAAAGAATGAACCTGAGTGGAAAGTTTGAGGAGACAGTGAGACAGAACGACTGGACATGGAAAGTGCGAAAGCTTTTGTTCCAAGAATTAGGGCTGTTTCAGTGACAGATTAAGTCATCCTGAGTTGGAAAGTATGACAGTTTAAGTGGCAGATTGAGATTGTTATAGTGAAAGAGAAACATTATGATAGAGACAGAGAGTGAAAGAAACCATCTGAGTGTGACAATGAGACAGGATGTGTGAGGACGTGAGACACCGATTGAGGCCATTTTGCTGACAGAATGAGAGCGCATGCATGTGATAGACAGGTTTTTATAGGTTTTACAGATCTGTTACTTCTACAAGCCTTCCCATTCTGTGCTGTGTGATGGGACAGTTTATACCAAAGTGTCTAATTCGCCATACTTACTTTAGTTCATCCTAGCTATGTTCACACTAGACACTCATGGATACTCATCTAGCACATAAGTATCTAATTTGACACATGGAAGGCTAAAAGAGTCCGACGGTGTGCATTTTTCAGAAGGAAAACACATTTGTTATCCACTACATGTCATTTTTGGCTGCTCTCTGGTTGCCAGTTTATTATTCTATCACCAAATTATTCTATTTCTGGATATTATAAAGAAAGCTGGCAAATGGGCAAACTTGTGGGGAAAATTGGGACTACTGTGGACAATATGAGAGTAGGGAATTCAACAGCAGGTAAAGATCTGGACAGAGAGTAATACTAATAATAATGACACACTGTGTAAGAATGTACAGCAATTACACAGACAACCAACTAAATATCGCTGCAATCCTTAACCTGTGTAGCACGCACACACACACACATACTAATGGTTGCACGCTGATATCAGAGTTGTGAATTCACTGTTGTCCAGTAGTCTCCAGGCCCCCCGCTGGGTCTCTTTCAAACAGCTAAATTAGCCAGAACAGCCCCGCCATAACCCCCCATGCCCTCCCAGCCCCGGAGCTGTCACCGTGATCCAATGGTGGCGCTGCTCAGTAGGAGGGCAGCCATTAGTGTGCAGATTTATAACTGCTGAGGGAGCCGGTGTGTTTACCCACTGAACGCCTCCATAACCCCACAATCCTCAGAGAAAACACTCCACACCAGCCGTTTTTGCTCCTCTATCTTTTCCACTTCAGCACAGCACACTCAACGGCACCAGGGCTGCACGGGAACACAAACCTAGCACAAAAATCCGACAACTGGCTGGAGTTTAGCGGACTAGTGAGACAGTTCGAGTAGAATTGTTTTGAAAGACAGTTTAAAGTGACAGGTTAAAGAGTTTGAGCATGTCTTTGAGCGAAAGAGTGATACTTAGTGCGATAATGAGTGAAGTTTTAGTGTGGACTTTTGTGTGAGGGAAGGAGACCGTTCTAAAGGAAGGTGAGACAGTATAACTAAGAATGAGAAGACTACGGTGAAATGAGTCAGAAAGTGAGACAGTAAAGTGGTAAACTGAGCCAGTTTGAGCTTTAATAAAACTATTTGAACGGCAAGAGTGCGAGAGTTCGAGTGAGATTTTGCTTCATGGAGAAAGTCTTGAGTGATCGAGTGAGACAGTTCATGGGAGCCTGATAAAAGGGGAAAAGTTCAAGTTAAAGAGTGAGAAAGTCTGTCTGAATTTTTAAAGCATTCAGTAAGAGAATGCGAATGAGAGAGTGAGACAGTCCGAGTGAGACTTTGACAAATAGTACAAGTCTGAGTAAGAGACAAAATCGTGTACGTAAGATGCTTGAGTGAATAAAAAAGGACAGAATTTGAATGACAGCATGAGACAATGTGTGTGATAACTGGAGAAATGTTTGAGTGAGACGGTGAGACAATTTGGGTGATAAATGGAGGAAGTCTGATTGACAGGTTAAGGCTCCACCTCTCGGCTGTGCATTTTGTTGTGATATTAAACTGCTGCATGTCTCCAGGTGGTGTCTGTTTTATGCCTGGAGCTGTGACTCACAGTGTGTCTTACAGGACAAGTGTTACCTTACCGGTTGGAATGGAGGAGCCGTGGATCTTGTCGGCCCATCCAGCAAAATATCGTAGCGTCTTTATTGTTCCCTGAAGGTCCACAAAGAAGGAGGAGAGGAAAGGCTTGCCGCTGTCCAAAGACTCCAGGGTCTGGGGGGAGAAAGGAGAGATGAGGAAAGGAAACGAGGGAGGAGGAGTGTGATGAAAAATCACACGCGGGGATTAAATCCGACTCCCCCCACGCTGCACTTAAGACTTATGCAAGCAAAAGTGTACACTTTATCCCTGCTCCTAGGGGGAAATGCAATACTTATATAGCCTGCATCTCTGCCACGGGTTTGTTATCTCTTTGTCAGGAAGCTGTGATTTCTTATCAGACAGGGATTAATTTGATAGAAAGCACAATCAAGACCACATGGACTGTTACATTTCTCCTCCAGAGTGATTCACACTGATACATGCTCAGAGTGGAAATCACATCGGCCGAGTCCATTTAAGGCAAAGATTCCAGTGCAGGCTAAAAGAGATTTATTCAAGATGGCTGTAGTGCATTTGAGCATACTGTGCCACGTTTGTGTTTGAATCTGTCATCGTAAACACCTTGGTCTCCTGAGGAAGAGAGACAGGCTTAAAACAACCCATCATGTGATAGCTACCATGGCACAATGACTCTCTTTTTAAAGTTCTAGTTGGTATGATCGTTAGCACCCAAAGGTCACGCGTCCCACCTCGCCGGTGCCACTGACCAGGCATTTCAGACATTTACAGAACAAATTGAAATTGTTAGCAAAACAACAAGCTTCGAAGTCCCTGCCATGTCGTCTCTGGCTGGCGCGCCCGACAGACAGGCTCTCATTAGACACTTGCTTATTGTTGTGAGGGTCTTTGTCTTTTTCGTTCCTCCACTCAGCCTGCTGAATCTCGAGGTCCAGTTAGTCCAGTTAGCCCAGCCGGGCTGGTTATTGCTCTTTCATCATGGCCGCCATAAATTCTCCTTTCTGACTAGCTAGCAAGTGGCTTTTATTTTCTTTTATTGGAACACATCATCGGTAGATCGATGAAAAATATAAACACAGCTCTAAAACAATTAGGCTCCCATCATGAAACCATGCTGGAATGTACCCCCGATGACCATGGTGAGGCTACAGTGCATGCTAAGGTCAAAAACAGAGCAAGGTCTGAGCCCTAAACATAGCAACAATTATACAGTGCTATGATAGCTTTCGGACCAGTATGTGTATGTGTCAAAGGAAAGAAGGTGAACTAGAAAATTAGCTATATAAAATGCCAGAGTTTAGTATGTTCAAATAATTTAGCATGAAAGATGTAGCACTAAATTTGCACACTGCCTTTTACGCTAACTCACCTCATGTAAATATAACAAAGACAAAAGTAAATATAACCTCAAACATTTATGTACAGTCTCCGTGTACGATTATGTTAGTTATGACCATGACAACTTTCTAGCATTGTCATTACTTAATGTTCTTGTTTAGCTTTTATTTGAAATCCCCTGCAGCATCCATGAGAATGCACAAGCTAAGGGTTTCATTGTACAAGCCAACTTGTGCATATATACAGTATATATTATAGTGTACTTTGTACAAGTTCTTGAATCTCGAATAATGAAAAATGTATGACACTGCTGAAACAATGTCCTTTGCTCCCATCATGTCCGTTTTCAGTTGTGATATTATTTGGGAATTATGCATATATACTTAAATTGAGGGTTGTGCGTGAGGCTAGCGACCTCACCCTGTAGAATGTACTTAGCTACAGAAATGTCAACCGAGCCCCGTGGGGGCCGCCTGGCACCCTGTGTGCCGTATGGCATGACAAGGATCTAAGACTAAAAGAGACTAAGACTTAAATTGTTAACGCACAGTTCTGAGCCTCATGTGTGGCCTCAGTTAGACTTGAACATTAGATTAGAAATTTGAAGATTGTATGAAAATCCATATTGATTGCTATTATTTATTTAACCATAAATATATTACATATAACTATAACTATAACTATAACTATAACTATATATATAAATAAATAAATAAA
>JAQMCW010000023.1:10772123-10786620 GCA_030068335.1 Chrysichthys cranchii
CTGTTATACTATTTACTTTGGCATATACTATGACACACTGACCTGGATAAAAAAGGGTTTGGAAATCAAGATGACAGTTTTAGTAGGAAGATTTTCGCCATAGTTTTTAAACGAGTAACTCGTACCCCCTTCTGTCACCCCTTAAATCAAGCCCTAGCCTGGATCTCACCAAATCCTTGGATGAAGATAACACTGGATAAAGTTCTGGACAGAATTGTTTTGTGCCACTAACAGAATTTCTTTAATGTAACTTAACATCCCTTTGACATCCAGCATCCAGAGAAAAACTATGTGAAAAGAAGCAGTAACAGGCAGTAAGAGGTGCTCATGTAAGTAGAAGCCATAAATCAGAACCGCTACCCCTCTACAAACGACACACACTGGATAATTCAAATTCCTCAGGGTTCGTCCACCAAGTCATACTCTTCCCCAAACTCACACTCCCTCAGATTACACATGAGTAGATGTAAGCGTGTACATACGGAAGACTGCAGATATCCCATGAAACCCTGACTCTCTATCACTATATCACAACCAGTGGACTTTGTTCCTACTGCACTGTGTGCCATTACCTACCTGCCAGCACTATCAAAGCAATAAAGTTATTCACCTTAAATCAATCAGCACATTGAACACTTTCCTCCTGAGCTTGCGTACTACAACCTTTTATTACTTTATTACAAGACAAAAAAAAAAAGAGCCGGCTAGACAAGAAGAGTTGTTCATCTCACATAAACACATTAAGCATTTCAACCGAACTGTTTTTACACTGTCCTGAGAACTCAGATTATCCCTTAATCAACCTTGTTACTAAAGTGCACTGCTGGCCACAGTTGTTGTTGAAAGTGCAGGTTGCACATCCACTTCTTTACAAAACCTGCATGAAGCACATCGCCTGCAAGCTCTCACATAATGCAATACCATTTCCACACACTCTTTCAGCTTCCTAGGCAGGGTGTACAATATAGGACAATGGCTTGTCGTCTAGCTCGGAATCTGCTGGGACCTCTGACAGGCGTGTGCTTGATGAAGGCAGATAAGAGTGTTATCTCCTCCAAAGTTCAGCCAAGGTGGAGCTGGAGAGCAGCCGCACAGGGTGGCTTTGTGCGGGGAAAGACAAGTGGCACCACGGTGCGCCCTTAGTGCGCGCCTATCCATCACGCGAAAGTGCACGGAGAGGGGCAGTGCAAGTCTCCAGCACGTACACGGGCACGCGCACGCGGGCGGGCGCGCACGTCTTCTTAATGCGTTCTTAATATGACAAATGACCCAAAAATAAATAATGCAAAAAAAAAAAAAGGAGCGCACGGCAAACATTAAACACAATGCACTTAATGTAAGAGTAAATACAGCCGGGTTTCCTGGTGCACTCTGTCACACACTGAAACGACTAAGAAAGTGAGAAAGAGGAGCTAGGTTCCCAAACTGTGCCCAGTTTACCGAGTTAAAGCCGATCTGGGAATGGATGTCCAATGCGCATGCAGGGCATCCAAACTGCGCGCAAAGCACGGCCGCACTCGAACACCTTCCCAGTGCTACAGCTCGTGTGTGGAGCGCTCTTACCCACCTTGGTGTACTTGATCTCCGGGTTGGGCACGGGTGAGGGCATTAGCTGCAGGGATGCCATGAGCGCCGCGGGGTCCGCCTTCAGCCCGCCGGGGAGCTGCACTGCGCTGGAGGTCATGCTGTGGCGCGCGCGCTCGCTCGCTCCCAACACCGACTTCACGGGAGAATTTCGCACTTTGGACTCCTTCCTGTGTTTATAAGCAGGTGTCGGCATTGGGTCCATTTTTTATTGGGCCGCGAATCCAGGGGCCGTCCTCCTGATATCATTCAAATCCAGCATTTACATAAAGCCCGTCTCTCTCTCTCTCTCTCTCTCTCTCTCTCTCTCTGCAGCAGATACCACCCACTTTCAGTGCTGGGAGCGCGCGCCGGACCTCCTCGGGGGACTCTGGGAGCGAGTGGAGCAAGTCTCTGCAAAGGCACTGCTTTTATTGGCTGTGGGATATTATTATTATTATTATTATTATTATTATTATTATTATTATTATTATTATTATTATTATTATCAGTTAAAGCAGCGTGTAAACAGGCTCCGCGTGTAAACTTCCGCCTGAACATCATTACTGAAGAGAAGTGAAAAGAAAAGTCTAACGAGGCAGTCAGGTCAAGTCAAGTGAATCAGTGAATGCTCGTGTTTTTATTCTAAGACAAGCCTGAAGAGGCACAGATCGGCATTTCGGGATAAGCAGATGGGTTTGTGGGCTACAGAAGGAATTTTCAAGTTGTCTGGGAATTATAAATGTATTTAGTGTCACTATCTTTCATAAATTAGGCTTTACTTTTAAGGTTTGTTGTTATGAATATGTGCTTCTTCTTCTTCTTCTTCTTCTTCTTCTTCTTATTATTATTATTATTATTATTATTATGGTAAAACATGGATTAGGGTTAGGATTTGTTTAAAATCTGAAAATGAAGCCAAATAAATATCCTGTCCTATTCATTAAGACTCGGATAAATTACTAAAAAATGAATAAATAGAGAGAGAGAGAGAGAGAGAGAGAGAGAGAGAGAGATCAGTTTTCTCTAAAGGTTTTTTATGTGTCGATTCCTCGTTCATTTACTCCCGACAATGACCTATTATTAGACTAAAGTCTTGGGATAAACACCATAGACCTTGATTTTTATTTATTGATTGATTGATTTTGCTGCTGTTCTCTTGAACCTAATTCTTGGACTAAATAGCACTAAAACACACACACACACACACGCGCACACACACACACACACACACACACACACATAGTGCATGACCCCCAGTGAGGTTAGCTACTACATTTATACACTCTTGGAGGCTAATTGTTACAGTGTTGAGCCTAAGTAGCTGGTACACTGTTCATCTGGACCTGCAGAAACCCTGAGTGTGTTAGGTCAACACTGGGGAGTTTGGTTGAGCTTGTGAACTTGGTTGCCAGGTTTGTTCCCTTTAAGTTCCAATGTCACACGTGAACGTGAGAATCTTTCAAAGTCCGTTTGCCTCGCAACTCAAAAACACTTTAGAGAGAGAGAGAGAGAGAGAGAGAGAGAGAGAGAGAGAGAGAGAGAGAGAGAGAGAGAGAGAGAGAGAGTAATAAGCCATCAGGATTTTGTTCATCTCTCCACATGAAGTGATCACACCTTCCTCTGGTCTCTCTCTCTCTCTCTCTCTCTCTGTCCCGAGCTGAACGGTCGCCTCCCGCCGCGCCAACGCCTCCTTCAGCACTCCTGCTCAGCCAATACACACCACAAACACACCTCCAATCTGCCTTCAACACCACAAGCACATCTAAGATCTGCCTTTAACACCCGAGACATCTTAAATCTGCCTCTTTTTTAAACCCCCGCAACATTCAGAGTGCGGGGATGAAACCACAAAGCCATTCACACCTCCTCCTCCTCCTCCTCCTCCAGCAGCTCCAGCATCCACCCAAACATGTGCGCATCAGCCAGGAAGACGTCCCAAGATGTAGTCGATAAATACAAACAAATCATCGACTTCACACTTTCTCTCCAAAGTTAAACAGTTGGTGCAATAAAGAGAGGGGTAAAAATCTGCGCAGTAACCTTCTTTCCCCCCTGAGCTGATGTAGAGGAGGAGCTGGGCTTTTTGGGTCATAAATTTCTCTGACACATTTACAGTAGGCCTGCTCGCATGCTCGGTAATGAAAAGAAAACACAGTTTGTGTTGCTGGTTTAAAATGAACCCGGATGGAGAAAAGGATAAAAACTTCCGTGAATGCGCTCAATGAATTGACCCTTCCCAAATGAGTCCGTTTTACACTTCACTCGTATTTGTTACCTACAACAGCACATGATGTTAGAGATTACAGTGAGTTATGTCAATTCACTTTCACCCAGGGCAAAAACTAAATGGCAAATTCAATAGAAAATGATTTTATTCTGCTATTTGCATCTAAACCAAACCAAACCAAGATAATATAATATATTCATCTCATCTAATCTAATCTAAACTAATCTAATCTAATCTAATCTAATCTAATATAATATAATATAATATAATATAATATAATATAATATAACATAACACGGGCTTTTAATATAACATAAAACAACAAAGATAATAATAGAATAACAATAGAACCCTTTTACTGTTTTTGGGAAGCAGCCATACAAATATATAGCCTACAAAGTGTACATAGCTACACCCTTACACTTAGAAATAAAGGTATTAATAAAAGTACATATTTTACACACATTCAGTCCATTCATCCATATGATGCTGTTCTCACCTTGGCTACTTTATATCACATCAGAAGAGATAACACTGATTTAAGATCATTAAAGGAATAAAGATCATGTCTTCATTTGTACCCAGGCCATAGGGTGCTTTTTATCCATCAGCACACACACGCACACACACACACACACACACACACGCCCCCCGCCGCGTCGACAGTGTGTGTATCTGCTTCACATCAAAGACGACACCTCAGGAAAAGTGACAGTGAGTGGTGATTAATGAGCTGAGCCTCACTCACCTCTCCATGGACTACCTGCTGGCTCAGCTCTTTTCCCCTCAGGCTTGCTGGATTGGAGTGTTTGTTTATCAGGCAAACCTTTAACAAATTAAAACAACTGACAACCAAGCAGCACCAATCTAACTGTAATTAAATTGCATGGGCTAGAAATATAAATAAACTATACAACATATCTCCCAGCCAGCTCAAAGCATTTTCTGTCTTGTCCAGGATGAGATCTTCGGCTGCTCCGCTCGGATGCTCGTGTTTCGTGTTCAAGGAGCGCCCTCTGTTGGACAAAAATACGAGTGTGCAAATTACCCCAGGGTGCCTGGGCTTACTGCGCAAGCGCAATCCGTATTCAGGGAAGAAATGGGGACTGAGGAGTTAATTAGCAGATGTCTAAAGCTGGAACTGAATCACTTTTAATCTGTCTGTGTAATAAGTGCACTTTCATCATGAAGAGAGAAGGTTGTTCATGCAGAAATTGTTTTCAGGGGAACAACTTGGAAAGACATTGTGGCAAAATGATAAATTGGTTATTTAATATAATTATAACTAATCAATAATTATGACTCGAGGTATCAGAGGTGCCCATACCCCTGGGCTGATGATTATCCTTTATAGACCTCTTTTTACAACTTTGATTCTTTCAAACAATTCTGTTTTATACGACTGGATCTGAGTGTAATGATTCACTCATCTTCTGCTGCTCAGTCCTGTTCAGGGACGCAGGGGGAAGCTGGAGCCAATCCCAGCTGACTTCGGGTGAGAGGCGGGGTACACCCTGGGCAGGGCCAACACACAGAGGCAGACAACCATTCACACTCACATTCACACTCACACCTTTCAACCATTCACACTCACACTCACACTCACACCTACGGGTAATTTAAGAGTAGCCAATTACCCTAACCCCCTCTGTGCATGTCTTTGGATTGTGGGAAGAAACCAGAGTCCCCGGAGGAAACCCACATGGACACGGGGAGAACATGCAAACTCCACACAGAAAGGTGCCCAGGTCGAACCCGGGGATCGAACCCAGGACCTTCTTGCTGTGAGGCGACACCACCATGCCACCCAGTATTGATTCAACGATTCATTCTTTTGAACAAAATTGCGTTATATAATATATATATATATATATATATATATAAAATAAAGCATAAATGAACATATAGGCTAACAAAAGAAATAGGCTATTGAATCATAGGCATTTGTAACTCGTACACTCAGTTTCATGTCAACATCTTTTTAACTATTAATATTATAGCATATATATTACAATATCATTCATTACACAGACAAGATTATATTTATGATTCAGTTTTGTTGTTAAGGATAGGTTTCAATAAAAGCTTCAAAAATGTTTAAGATAATGTAGTTAAGATTTGTGATTTGTCTGATTCACCGAGAGTCAATTTATTTGACTCGTTTAAATGAGTCATATGCAAGGAACCGACTCATTCCCGAATCATCTATCACAAAAATAGGTTAACGCGGGGGGGGGGGATTGTTGGAGTGTGTGTGTGTGTGTGTGTGTGTGTGTGTGTGTGTGTCCTGATCCGCTTCTCATTATGGTTTTAACTCTCCTCACTATCAGCAGACACTTGATCAGCTGTGAGTAAACATGGAGCTGGACAGCATGAAGAGTCTGAGACAGAAATTCACACTTCAGCATGTCATCATCAGAGAGTTTCTAGCGGAATTCCTCGGGACATTTGTGCTTATAGTAAGTAATCAACTTTTCTTTCTTACTGTGCCCAGTGACAGTACTATAACCTAACAGTAAACTGCACGAAATCGCTGTTTTAAGGATTTTATCAACCTGCCATATTAATTTTGCAGCTGAGTGCCAGCAGGTGTTGTCCAGTTTGCACTGAATGAAAAATAAAAGTAGAATATTACCCCACCATTGATTATACACACTGTATGTTTATTTCAAATATTAAATAATAAGAACAGTTGTAACCATAGGCTATATATATACCTGTACAATATTTGACATTTAAACCATACAAAATAAAACATGTAAAAGAAATCAGCAAAATGAATACATTTTTAACCTGGATGTTGAAGCAGAAAAGACTTCAAAGAAGATGTGTAGTCACCTTTACTGTATGATTTAGTGAATTTAATGAACTAATGAACTGATTATTTCTTCTCTGGTATAATAAATAAATCTCTTTTGTATATTTTATGCAATAATAATAATAATAATAATAATAATAATAATAATACATCTGGTACTATTAACAATACTGAAAATAATGTCTTAGCACCTTTCATCTTATCCTCTTGAGACTCATACTATGATGCATTGGGTGCGTTTTAATTTCTTCATACTAGTTTTATTTATTAATTATTACCACATAACGATGAAAACTAATCAAGGATTTCAACTACATACTGTCCACATATGAGGATCTGTAGGAATTAGGGGTAAAAGGAAATGTGTGGAAAATGAGGTCTATGGTAATATTCATAATTAATATAAACTTAAGGTTACACCGAACACAGTACATGTCATATTCCTGTATGTACATCCTGATTGATTAGAGTATGACAGTTCCATATCCTGACTCTAGTTATCCTTAATTTCAGTTTGTTAACCTTTTCTGCCCTCATTTGACGTCTGTCAGTTCAAAGATTAACAATTCTCTCTCAATTAGCAACATGGAGCTAAATATTAGATGACACATTATGTTCATGGATTAGAAAAAAGACAAACAAGACACTTGCCATTGGTCATGGACATCTGTTATGGGAGCATCATTTTTAACAATATTTCCATTTGTCTACAAAAATGTCAAATAAAGTTGAAATCATTTGTTTTCTGTCAGGAGGTTTTGTGTAATATAGTAGTAGTAATAATAATAATACAGTTCGGTGATATGAACATGGATAAACGAGTAAAGCAGTTATTTTGCTGATGTTAATGGACGTATTAATTAAAGAGTTGGTGCTATTAGTGTAAGGTGTTCATAGACACTTTGGTTGTAAGTCGTAATTCAACACCTAATTAACAAACTATTGCCTCTAGCCAACTAATTCCTGAGCAAATATTATGTTTACATTTGGCAGATACTATTGTCTAAAGCAATTTTCCAAGCGAGGCAGAATCCAACTCAAACACAGGGCTGTTATAAACCTGTAAAGCTTGAAAAAATATTTATGTTCAAGGGTAGAATGAATAAGTGAAGGTAAAAAGGAAGTGTTTGGGTTATAATGTTAGCAGGGTCTTCTAATCTTTCAGTGATTTGAATGATGCTAAGCAACGTTTGTCAAGAGTTTCCTTTTTGCAAACTTATGAGCCCTGGTTGCAAACAACAAACACTGGGCTTACAAAACCTCCTTTAAACTTTAAACCTGTACAACACCAGCAAACTCCCAAACAATACTGGGAGCCTGTTTTGTGGTTATACACAAAGATTTTTTGCTATATACAGTGTCCGGTTAGCTTCTTATCGGCGTTAATTACCAAAAAGAACATTATAGAAGTGGACATATTTTGTTGCTCCTCTGTTCTTGTCAGTCCAGACTTTAGCTCACTTCTTCGTTCCCACGGTTATTTCTAATCAGAGCTGAAGGTTTGCCGAGCAACAGAGCTTTAATGTGATCTGCCTCACCATAGAGGAGAGACTGTTCTTCTGCATGGGTCTTTTGTCCCTGACTGTTGATTTGTTTTGTCTGTCCTTTCTCAGCTTTTTGGCTGTGGCTCGGTGGCACAGGCTGTGCTCAGCAGAGGAGCTGTGGGTGAACCGCTCACCATCAATATTGGCTTCACAACAGGAGTGATGCTGGCTGTCTACGTGTCAGGCGGTGTATCAGGTAACCAACCGAATAAGTCATACCTACCTGTATAGCCTAAACTTTTATGAAGACACTGAACACAATGATCACAATTTTTGTACATGATTGAAAACCTGTTTGCTTTGGAGTGCTATGTTTCCGGCTTGTTTCAATCTTGTTTGGAAGCTTGTTACAATTTATAGCAAAGTTGTTATAAATAAACTTGCCCTAGAAACTTGTAAAATTATTTAAACTGATGTACAAATAGGCTAGCAAGGTGATTTGCCCATACTTAAAGTAGTTATTTTTTATATCATCATCCTATATAAATTAACCATAGGCTAGACATACATGCTACAGGAGGCTTTGTTATAGGTTACTGGTCCAAATCTTTTTGCCACTCCCAAAAAGAAACCAAGCCCCAGCCACCTCCTAAATCCCAGTTTAACCCCTGTCCTGTGTATAACTCAGTTCAGCAGAGTCAGCATGACTGTGCACTAGCTCACACACCACAGTTTCCAAAACATCATGAGAAATCAATGGTCATATTGTCTCTGATCTTTGATTACTGCTGTCAGACACCAGTGCTGCTCATATAAACAAATCAAGCGTTGAAAAAAACGAAGTAAAGAGCTCTTGGTAACACTTTGTTTCAATTCAATCTGAGCACTCTGTGTTATTAACCCTTTATCAGGTGAAGAACCATATTTGTTACCTTCAACGGACATCCGTGAGGTCTTAGAACCAGAGGGTTTTCTCCCATCCTAAATAAATATATACACTTTTTGGAGGAAACAAATGCCTACACTGTCCATATATAGTAACTCTACTGACCTTGATTTGCAACATAAAAAGGAAAAAAAAATTCTTGTCATATAAAGTCTTGTAATATCTTCCGATAACACTCTTGGCTTAAAGTTTTGAACTGGAAGTTTTGAAGTATTTCAATTAGTGCCTTATAAAGGGTTAAAGCAATATCTTCATTTTGACATCACAAAAAAACCCCCAAAAAACCTCAAGAAATCCAGAATCTGTGAATGCACAAATTAGAGATTTGCCCTTTCCAGCCAATATTTGCGGCTCATGCATATTAAAGCAGGATTGGCTGTTGTATTTTATGATGCAATAGTACAGTATTTGCCTGGTATGTGTTCAGTCCTTACTCCGATAAGGTTTTCAGACAGAGCCTATTTTTTCCTAAACAGTGAAGAAAAAAGCTACAATCGTTTCCCTGAATCATGTAACCATAAATCTGACATATTATAAAGTTACAGAGAAACTTTGTCTAACTGACCTGTGTAAAATATTATTTGCAGAAATCAAGTGCAAAGCAATGATTTAATGATTTAATCAAAGGAAGAACAATATAGCCCTCACCATCACATATACAAATACAGTACAGTACAATGCTCTTCTTCACATGTTTGTTAGGAGGCTGGAATCCGAGCCTAGCATCAGTCTTGAGCACAGACTTTTCAGGGCTTTACTCAAGGGCCCACAAGTGGCAGCGTGGCAGGGTAATGTTTGATCTCACGATCATCTGATCAGTCGCTCAGAGCCTGTAACCACAGAACCAGAAAAATAATGTAGAAACTGTCCCTAATTGCCGTTCAGACCAATCTGCTCTGAAAAGAGGCAGGTGCAAACTGTCTTTTTTTAGCACTAATCATTAGGCCAACACAGCTGGATTTATCATGCTGTAATCTGAGCACTCCATCGTGACCTTTATCCTCAGGGAGAGCGTGATGTAATTAATTGAGAAATTAATGGACTTCTGCCTCATGTGAACTCCGAGATGAGGGAGGAATTGGTATGCTGTGCCAAGAGTGTACTCTATGGAGCTGTCAAGTTTAAGAGAGAAGCACATTCGCTGGTTTGATTATGCACTCTTTCGCGACTGACTATGCAGATGTGAAGTACTCGGTGTATCTAACAGGACTTTATTGGCTATACTTTGGATTCAGTGGCAGTCATATAGTATGTAGAGGAGTCAGGGATTTATAATCCTATAAACCTATAAAAACCTATCATTTTGTTGAATAACACAACGAATGGGATAATTGACACCATCGGCATGAATGAAGCGTCGTTAGCGGAGATTTTGTAATGGACTTGCATTTCACATTATCACTAATAAGCAGAATAAGGCATGAAATGAAAACAGCACTTTTGCAGACAAATCAAAAAAGCAAAGCACACTGCAAAAACAACATGAAGTGTCCATGATTCTTCTGGAGGCCTGAACAGGTTGACAGAAAACAAATATATATACACTGGGTGCCAGAAATACTAGCAAACCAATGTGAGGTTTGTGATTGCAGCCCACATCCTAAATGACATGAAGAGAATGATGATTGTGGAAATGCAACAGAAGGGAGAACTGTGAGAACTTTTTGGCTTTTTGGATGGATTCTGCTTTGCTTTCAATATTCAGACCCTCACTCAAAACTCTTGGGTAGGAGTTGTTGAGTGGTAGGGAGGTAACAGCGAGGCAGGGGTGCAGAAAATTCATGACTAGTCACGAATTTATGACTAGTTGGGAATTTATAAGAAGCTAACTTGGAAGAACGAGGAGCTTTATTTACATGGTCTTTCTCCCAAAAATCTTAAATGTCAAATTTTCATCATCTTTCTTCCTGGGAATTTCTTTCTAAGTCATTCCAGGGGACATTTTTTTTTTATATACAGTAGATTTCATAAGGACTAAAGGATAAATCACAACCAGCAACAAGATAATATAGATATAAGGAAAAGAAAGAAATGATTGCTTCTATAAATCAAATGTTCTCAAATTGTTTGTCTGTCAGGTTCCCTTTAACAGTAAAATAAATCCAGTGGATCCTGTCAACATCTCCAACTACTCAATTCAATTCAGTTTTATTTATATAGCAGTTTTAACAATGGACATTGTCACAAAGCAACGTCACAGTATATAGAGTCCAATTAGAAGCTTATTAATCTATAAACATATCTATAATATAATATACTTCCACAAATATCCCTAATGAGCAAGCCTGTGGCGACGGTGGCAAAGAAAAACTCCCTGAGACGACAAGAGGAAGAAACCTTGAGAGGAACCAGACTCAAAAGGGAACCCATCCTCATTTGGGTGACACTCGATAGTGCCATTATAACTAACCCACATCTACATCCATGTTATATGGTCCAAAAGTCCAGTTGTGTAGCACCAGATTGAATGTAGTTTAAACGTAAACTCCTGGATGTACGTTGAGGTAATTTTTGGGGCCGTCCTCAACAGGGCCGAGTGGGTTTTGGTGATGATAACTCCACATCATATTCATCATTTCATATTCAAATATTAGACAAATTATTTGAAAATGTTCAGTAATATTCCAATGTATATTGGGGTGATAGAGAAACAGGACACACTGATGGGCCAAAACCTTTTCAATTCAAGCATCCAGTCAAATACGCTAAATATAGGAATTGTAAGGTAATTGGTGGGTTGTGATTTCCACCCCTGTAACTACGGTAGAAAGATCAGGACTTTCTGGCCATGCTTTGGGAACTGATGTATTGCAAATGATCTGACTATTTCTATTTCCTTCCAGTCTTCAAATCAAACTCCCACATTATTGGCAATCATAACGAGCATGAGCAAAAATTATCGTCTAAAATCGACATTAAGTTCATTGACCGGCTTCCCTCTGTCAGGAGGTTCAGACCCAGACAGACAGATAGAGCTTTCCACAAGACAATGACCTCAAACACACATCCAAATAAACACAGAGATGGTTGCGGGAAAGTTCAATTGTGTGGTGATTGTTTTGCAATCTCTGAATTTGACCCTTACTGAAAACCTTTGGTCTGAATTAAAGAGCATGTCCACATGCAAAAGCTAAGAAAATACAGAAATTAAAATTTTCTGCATGTAAGAGGGGACCAAGCTCCTTCTACCGTTAACCATTACAGGAAGAGACTCGCTGCTGTGCTGATAATTTAAAGGGAAAAAATTTAGAAATACTTAGGAATTACTTATTAATAAAAAAATAACATATTAACCAAAGTCACTCTAACTGACCCTGGTTCTATACTGACCAAGAGAAAGGAGAAACGTATGAGGGAGAGTTCCTGTTTTCCGTTAGTTTTTCCCAGGCTTTAGACAGTGAGGTGAGGTGAGCAAGACTTGGCAGAGAGTACTTTGGAGTTAAATAGAGGTCACTCCTACACCCTAAAGTGGCCTAAGACGACTTAGGCAGATTATGTCAGACACAATTCCCAGAAAGCCAAATGTATACTAGAGACTAACAGAGAGGACACGTTCCCTAAGGTGTCAACTGAATGCATTTTTAACACATGTTGCCCACCGTCATCCTTTCATTACCATGCAGTCAATAAAAACAAAATGTTCTAAATAATCCAAAGGTTCAGGACATTAACATATACTTGTCTTCTTCTTACAGGAGGACATGTAAACCCCGCTGTATCCCTAGCCATGGCAGTCTTAGGGAAGTTTCCCATGAAAAAATTCCCAGTGTACGTGGCTGCCCAGTTTATTGGTGCTTTTGCAGGCTCTTGTATTGTCTTTGGGCTGTACTATGGTGAGTAAATATTTCATACCACTTCAAAAGGGATTATCTGGCCCATAGAATCAGGCTAAGGGTTGGAATAAATGTCCAAGAGAACATTTAGCTGTCGTGCATATCATCGGTATCATCAGTAGAGTAGAAAAACATCGCATGCGTCAAGTTTACGTCCAATGTAGGGGCTCTCGAGTAGTGAAATGGTCGTAGAGTTCATCGTCAAATCCAGCTAACAATCCTGGAAAAAACAAAGCCATCCATGGCTGAGGGCCAGAGAGATTGTAACTGATCCTGTTCTTGGATTGGGATGTATGGCCTTGCTGTCTCTAGTGATTATCAGTATATAACACATTAATGTTAGATGAACATTTTCAGCAATGTGTGTGAATTTTATGTTTATATATCATAAATACATAATACCCTGCACTTTTCACTAACTGAGTACAACTGCACACACAGGTGTTTCTGTGTCATTTTTCAACACAAAACATAGTCAGAATATGTATACAGTAGAGATGAACGATTAATTTAGCACTAATACAAAACATGTCATCTATACAGATGCCTTCATGGACTACGCCAGTGGAGAGTTGCTCGTTACAGGTGAAAACGCCACCGCAAACATCTTTGCCACCTATCCAGCAAAGCATCTCTCACGCCTGAATGGGTTTTTCGATCAGGTGAGAGAAGACATCATTTGATTTGGTTATTGAAAAGAATTCATAGCACTACAGAGCATTATGAGTCCCTTCTGAAGGTGTGCGTTTGAGTATTCTGTACACCATGCACACACGGCTGAGACTGGACAAATGTCTGTCTTTTAATTTGGCTTCATGACTTCTGGAACAAAAACAAGATGACCTGACTTGGCATTAGTTGTTGCGTAGGGAAAGCTGTTGTTGTTCAGAGCCAAGATACGTGGTTGTTTGAATTGATTTCCTGAGTACATTGTTCACATTACTGAAATGAGCCGCACGCAGTTTGGGCCTCCGAAGTCGCCAGATATTTCTTGTGCAGAGCTGTTGGAGTAGGGATTATTCAAAAAGCATGCAGACGACTTCAAGTATTAAAACACACATATAGCCAAACATTTGCCCTTTACTCTGAAAGAATCACAGGATTTAAGCCTTACTGAAAACACGTGATGAGAAGTGAAGAGACACATGCCACGTACACGGATCTGTGGAGATTTCTGCATGTAGGATCGGACCAAGATCCTTCTACAACATCTGTTAACCACGATGAGAAGAGGCTCAATGCTGTGCTGATAATTTGAAGTAAAAATTCTAGAAAGCAATGCTACTGTGAGAATTAGATATTAGATAAATAAATATCAAGCAAAGCCCCTCAAACTGACCCTGGTTCTATCATTCTGTGAGGAGAACGTGTGAGGGAAAGTTCCTGTTTTAAATTTGTTCTTTTCTAGGCTTTCTAGATGGTGAGATGAGGTGAGCAAGAGCTGGCAGAGCTCCTCAGAGTACTTTGGAGTTACAATGTAGTAAACATGGCATTCATCTCTCGAGCATATGTGATTATTAGCAGTATTGTAGAAGACATGAGCAATGATGGTAAATGAGTGTGTGTGTGTGTGTGTGTGTGTGTGTGTGTGTGTGTGTGTGTGTGTGTGTGTGTGTGTGTGTG
>JAQMCW010000023.1:10786720-10801206 GCA_030068335.1 Chrysichthys cranchii
GTGTGTGTGTGTGTGTGTGTGTGTGTGTGTGTGTGTGTGTGTGTGTGTGTGTGTGTGAGAGAGAGAGAGAGATTACATATCTATTATATATTTTCACATGTATATTTACATTTCAGCATGTCATAAACAATGACAAAAAGATACAGAGTGTACTCAGTTCAGGATGTATTGGAGGCCATACAGGTGATTTTAAGATTGAATCAGAGAACAATGATGGTGATGGTTGGGTGGGTAGGTAGGTGGGTAGGTAGGTAGGGAGGGAGGTAGGTACTTTATTCATCCCCAAGGGAAAGTCATAGTAATGAAGAAAACATAGCACAGGATGGCAAGGATCAGGTCTTTTCAACTGACAGTGAAAGTGACCTTTGACCTTTGATCTTTGATCACAACCCTCTAATCTGTTCTTAGTTAATCTTTAAGTCTAATTGGACAAAACTCCCTCCAGGCATTCCTGAGATATCACATTCATGAGAATTAAACGTAAATGGTTTTTTTTCTTATCTGGAATTCGTTTATTTTCTTGTGCAGTGTCAAATGTTTCATGATAATAAATATCATTAAGACATATTTTGATGTTATTGAATCATGAGTGCGTATAATTTATTGACTTTGTTCAAATTAAAATGATGATATTTGCAACCATGATGACCTGCTTTTGCAGTTTTGCACTGTTCTCACAAAATCCTCCTAAAACCAAAAAAACGAAGAAAAAAAACTTTATAAAAACAGTTTAAAAGAAAAACATTCATAACATCTAGTATGCTTGGGTTCCAGAGGGTTACGGTAATATAAACCATCGGACACAGTATAATGGTTGCTGTTTATCAATGCAGGTGGTTGCCACTGCAGCTTTGGTCCTGTGTGTCCTGGCCATTGTGGACAAGAAAAACATAGGACCCCCTAAAGGACTGGAGCCACTGCTCATTGGCTTCACCATCCTGGCCATCACAGTGGCCATGGGTTTTAACTGCGGCTATCCCATCAACCCTGCCCGAGACCTAGGACCCCGGATCTTTACCGCTGTGGCAGGCTGGGGGGTGGAGGTGTTCAGGTACGGAAAACACACTCATGCAAATCTGCTTGACCTCTGACCCTGACCCTGACCTTACCCAATTCCCTACGTCAGAACTCATATTAAACTTCACTCTAATGCTATGACCTTTGAGCAATATTAACTTCCAAAGAAACTCTAGCTAGCTAAACAAACACAACATTATTTGGGTGAAACTTGAACCATTGCTGAGGCTAATGATTTAGTGAGAGAGAGAAAAATAAGTGATCACAACTCATACATTTGGGGCTCGGTACAGTTTTAGCAGGGAAGAGTCCGTCATAATTCTCTTTTAATTTATTGCATTATATAGTTTGGCTAAATATCCCTCTCTTAGCTTGGCCCCATTTATCCAATAACATTAAGATGTATAGGTTAACATGTAAAACATACTATCTTGGGTAAATAGATATATATTAGGCCTGTATTCCCAGGTGATAATATTTACATTATTACAGCCCAAACGTGTAGCCATGCTGAACTTGGCTAATAAAGTAAATGTAATATTCTGCTATCTTTATTCCACTTTAGGCTGATTTGAATTAACTAGATACATGGAATAACACATTCTCTGCTTGATACCGTGGAAGATGTGATAATTGTCTGATAATTTAATGATCCTACCCTAGAATGAAAAATATGCGCTAACTGTTATGCATAGACAAAGCATTAATTTACCATTGCTGTTTTGTCATGAAATAAAAAGAAATGGTTCCAAAAGCTTCAAAAGCACATTCAGCAAGCACAAACCAATGAAGAAATTCATTCATTCATTCATTCATTCATCTTCAGTAATTGCTTTTTTGTAGTCAAGGTTGTGATTGATCCAAAGTAAATCCCCACGAACACTAACTGTAAGGGGTAGGAATACACCCTGGATGGAACACCAACTTGTCCAACAACCGGAATAGTGTTTTTTGCCCTAACCCTAGTGAACTGGGTATTCCAGAGAACAAAGAGCAGTTCAAAGACAGTTCATAATAGAGTCTGAATCTGGCAACCCATGTGTGCTCCTCTGGTACAGCTGGTTCATTTTTCAGCACCACTCTGTCTCTGAGAAACTGGGAAATCCTTCAAATCACACAAGAGGAGAGACTCACTGCGCATAAAGTATTTAAATGTATAATCTGTCTTTTATTCTTTGGGACTTGTTCTCTAATACAAAAAAAGGGGGTTTCCTCTCTTCCTACCCATCTGCAGAACACTGCGTCATCGATTTATCTTTTTACATAAACAGCCGTGGTCACATATCATCAAGATCCGTCTGTAACAATGTCCTATACAGAGACAGAAAGCCAAACTGGTTTGCATTCATACTGACCGAAACAATCATCATGATACTGTAAATGTTACACAATTATAATCAACCATTAGTTTAAAGACACTGAGAAAAAGGGGAACAAATACTGGTGTGTTCAGCAGAGGGCACCCTCAACCGAAGGGAAAATTATTTTGCACCACTTGATTTAAGGGTGCACTGCTCAACTACATGATCATGCCAATATAAGCCATATCCAGTAATACACAGAGGAAAAATAGTTTTCACACACTTTTTTATTGACTAATATACCTCCAGGGCGTAAATCCACTTCACATTGATACACAATATGGCTTTTTATTACTTATGTATACGGTATATAAACAAATATTATTTGTTCATTAATAAGAAAACATCTGTTGTCACTTGTTGAACATCCCGTTCCAGATTTAGTCCCATTTTGCCGTTATAATAACCTCCACTAGTCTGGGATTTCAGCACAAGGTTGTGACAATTAGAGACCAGACATGTCGATCGACTATATTCGGTGTAAAGGAACTCTATATCCAGAGTTTTCCTTTAACAGCTGAACACAAACATATTGGCCCACTGTGTTTACTTGAGCTCCGTTTCAAGCCTGTAGGTGGAAGCAGATAATCCTGTGTCAGAATGAAAGTTTGCCAGAGCAATCACCAAGTCAACAAAAGGATCCGAGAGGGCACGATGCCCGGCCAGCCGGATGATTACCAGCATGAGGAAACCCGGGAACGAAAACAATTATGATAAAACAAGCATATAATACATATAACTCTGTAAAATGACACTTTCAGTATAGACTAACAAATAGCACTATTTAGAACAGTATCGCAGATTTAAATATCAGATTGTAGAGACTAGTTTGTTCAATAACTATTAACCCTTTATAGGGCACTAATTAAAATGCTTGGAAATTCAAAATTGAACTCTAGAATGTAATTGGAGGATATTACAAGACTTTATATTACAGAAATGTTTTTCATTTCTATGTTGAAGGTCAAGGTCAATAGAGATATTATATAAGGCATTTTCATGTCCGTTGAAGTTACCAAAATGGTTCTTCACGCATTCAATGGTTGATATACTCACCAGAGGAAAAGAGTTTTGTGAAGCAGGGAGATTTTATTGTAACTGAATGTAGGAATGAAGGATTACTGCAATTGCCAGTACTTGCCTCCTGCACAGTTCACCGACACATAGAGAGCAAGCTGTACTCAATTACAAAGCACTGAGACAGACTCTGGTGTATGATAAGGCCCATCCAAGAGCCCACGGGAGATGTTACATCTAACTACCATGGTTATACAGTTACAAGTATATAATAATAATAATAATAATAATAATAATAATAATAATAATAATAAAGCAAAAACTAAAAAAGATTTAATCAACAAGACAAGTTACAGACAGAGGCTAAGGTTCGGAGCATAACTGGGTTGTTTATTAGGCCGCGTACGCATGTTAAGTGCCTACAGAAGAAACACTGATATATAATTAATTGCAAATTCCTGTGGGAAGAGTAAGAGTAATATATAGTGGTATAAAAATAAGGTGATGTTATTGGAAAACTTTGTAATGGTGACTAGCTTCGTTTGTGCCAACTACATCACACCACACTGCCCGGCCATTGGATTGTTTTCATATAACAGCACACCTAGTTTAGTGTTTTATTCCCTACAGATGCCTGGGGAAAGACTTTCTTAATTGCTGGTTCATTAATTATTTCCATGTGTTGCATACTGGTCAAAAGTACAAGCTTCTTTTACAACTCATATTTAAAATTCAGTTCAATTCAAATTAATTTATGTAGTGTTTTTAACAATGCACATTGTCACAAAGCAGCTTCACAGTATATACATATATATATATATCCCTAACGTGTTAGCCTGTGGTGACCGTGGAAGGAAAAATTCCCTGAGACGACAAGAGGCAGAAACCTTGAGAGGAACCGGACTCAAATGGGAACCTATCCTCATTTGGGTGACACCGGATCGTGTCGTTATAACTAACTCAGTTCTATAACCAATGTTATATGGTCCAAAAGTACAGTTGTTTAGCACCAGATTCACTGTAACCCAAACATAAAAATGGTGTAAAGGATATTCAAAAAGTGAAGGCAATTTTTAAATTGCGCGATAAGCCGGAGAGCAAAAGACAAACCACGGAGTGGAGACATACGTCTTCTCCAGCAAAGAAGAAAAGTCAGTCCTCCCCAAAATAATCACGTTAATGTTCTTTTGGGACATGAAGGTTCCTATTCTGGTGCTTTTCCAAGCGCAGGGGCAAACAGTGAAGAGTGCAAATTCCTGTGCGTTGCTGCAAAATGATCTTCAACCTGCAATTCACAGCAAAAGAAGAGGAATGCTGTCCAAAACAGTCTTGTTGCACCATGATGATGCATGTCCTCATACAGCAGCTGTGACAGTAGAGACAGTGCCACGGCTCGGGATCCAACGTCTTCCACGTCCTCCTTACAGCCCGGATCTGGTGCCGAGCCATTATCACATCTTCGGTCGACTGAAGGAGGCGCTGCACGGTCACAGATTCACTTCTGATGATGAAGTAAAGGAAGCGGGGCTCACCTGGCTTCGGGAGCAGCTGACAAACTTCTTCTCTGAGGGAATACACAAGCTACTTGAACAATACAACAAATGCATCATTTGCATGGGGACTACGTGGAAAATTGATATGTTCAATTTCGAAGAGTTCCTTCGGTTAAAGTCATTAAATGTATTTTGCCTTTACTTTTTGATTCTCTCTCATATGTTTTGTTTGGACTTCCGTCGACTCTGGTGTTCAGTTGTAGCGTGATTCAGTTCTATTCTCCTTACTGTTTGTGTCAAACTGCCAGATCAGCTTTAAAAAACAAAAACAAAAAAAAACTCCTCTTGAGATCCCAACATGGCACTGCGTCCAAGTACAAAACTTTTAGCAGTGTAGGACAGGACAAACAGAAACAAAAGGCTCTTTAAAACCTGTTAAAAATCCTACAAACCTCTTTACCTGTGCATGTTCAACACCAATGGTAACTTGACAGTGTGTTTTCAAAAGTGATGCTAGTTGGTGAGTGTGTGTGCGTTGTGCTGTGTGTTCAGAGCCGGGGGTTGCTGGTGGTGGATTCCGGTTGCTGGTCCGATGGTGGGGGGTGTAGTGGGAGCGATGATCTACTACATGCTGATCGAGCTACACCATGTGGAGGCAGAGAAAAAGCACGAGGAGAAGAACAATGCTATGGACAAGTATGAAATGATCACCATGAGCTAGACAGAAGACAAAGAAGACTGTCTCTTCTTCACCTCAGCCAAGCTATAGTGTAGAATGTCTTTTTCTTCAGTTTTGTTTTGTTTTTAAATCTTTTTGTCAGAATGCAAGCATCCAGGTTGATGCTAGCATGACATTATAAATCCCACAATTGAGCCAGTGAGAAATGATCATCGTAGCAGTGCTGGGATAAACATAAGCTCCTTATGAAGTAAATTACAAGGAAATAATGGTAAAACCCTGGAAAGGAGTGACTTTTATATTATTCAGGGATTAATGCTGCCTGCAAGTGCTTGTTGGATGGTCTCGCTTGCCACCTCATACTTACTGAATCTTTATGCTAAGTGCACCAATACTGATCTTTTTTGGTATTTTCCTAACATTTTAATTTAAAATAAGTTTGATTCAGGGAAAAGGCATTATGTACGATCAACCATTGAAATCATGCTTTCTTTCCAAAATCACAAAATGTTACGGGTCAGTAATAACTTGCTTGGTATTTATCATATTTCCAACAGCACCTGAAGGAAACCTATGATAAGTACTGGGATACACACATTACAGAGCTGAAGTACACTAACACATGTTATAGGATGACAAGGTCTTACAAGATTCAAAGCGTGAAATGATAATAAATAAAAATCCAAGCTACAATAGTTCAACATTAAATAATATCTAGAGATTCTGTTTCGCTCGTAGCAGGTGGAATATAGAAGGGGGAGTTTTGTACGCCACCGTGAAATATGGTCAAGCAGTTTTTGGGTTTAATTTTTAACTTTTAACTTGTGCTTCGGCGCTGTCTTAAGTGAACTTAGAATGTGGAAATCCTCTACAGGCCTGCAGGACATGAGCATCCGTTGACCTCTGAGAAGGCATCAAACGCTTTTCAAAAGCAGCTCCATTAAAGAGCTCATCTGTTATGCAAATTCTATTAGACGTGAACGTGGCTCAATTCCACTGCAATTTCCCACTCCGAAAAAACACGGAAAAGCATTAGACTTCAAAGAGCAGTGTCAAACATTACCACGAGGCCATATACTTAAATTATTTGAAATGATCGTTGAGATTAACAGTGTCCAATGTGTGAGGAGGCCATGTGCTCACCTCCACTCACACAAGAAGAAGAATTCCCCAATGCCTGTACAGCATCCTTATTGAAACACTGTCCGTCTGGATTCAGACATTTAATTCAATTAATTTCCAGTGTGGATGCACATTTTAATGCTGATAACTTGTAACTATAGAAGTATGCAAACACCTTTTAACCTGAAAAAAAAAAATGATTTGTGTTTTTTTTTTTTTACTATGATGTGTCAGTAGAACACTATATGAGCGTATGGGATGCTTCTCAACAGTGCTGGCAAGCCTTTCCATATTGTTCTTGGGAATATATTCATTTTTTTTATTTTGTATGTTTTGACCACATATGCTTTAATGATATGGCAATCGTAACTTCTGAAATTTCACCTGAAGGCTCTGAAATAAACGATTCTTTCTGGTCGAACAAAAATCTGACTTATGGAATGTAATTTCACATACCTTAATGGAATATGTGTTAGAGCTCACTCGGCGTACAGTATACGTGACCCGTGCTGGCATAACGAGTCGGAATGCGCACAGGCTAATTATGAGCTAGGAGGCAAAAGGTGGTTTCGGTCGAAATGAGATTTTCTCAAAAATGAGTCCATAAAGCCCTCATTGAGTGATCCTCATGATAAAACAGCAAGAAAACATCCCAAACTACTTTTATTTTAAGGTTTTGTTCATTATGTTCATTCGTACGTCTTCATTAATTATTCCATGATAAACCTGTGTTTTTCACCACACGCTCGCGGCGAGATGGGGGAGTCCCCCTACCCCGTTGTTAAGCGTAGTTCCTCTACTTCCTGATAATACACATGGAATTCCCGATGACGCTTTTATGAACCAACGGAAAGCGAGTTTCCAAACCCCATTAGAGGCGGTCGACTTCAGTTGGATGTAAATCGGTCATTTTTTGTCCGATTTCAACAAACCGTGCCTCATTTTGAAGGTCTTTAGACAGACAATGTGAAAGTAACTCACTTTTGAAAACTTCCTCAGTCCGATTCATTATGCCAGCACCGGTCGCATACTCTGAATATTCACTGACACATGATGTAAGCTATTTGGACCAGACTGACCTCATGCACCTGATTCAGAGGCATCGTTTGCTCTCTAATCGAGGTCACAGTGATCCAATGTTTCTAAGTTCATTACATGTTTGTTTCTGAGGTCAACACTGGTAACTATAGGAGCATAAGGTTCACCATGACTACACTGTTTTAATGGAATATTTTCTGTTTCCAGACTCCAAAGCTTATTATCAAGTAACTAATACCTATTAAAACGATGCAAAAAAAAAAGAAAAAAGAAAAGATGAGCTAGTCACAGTTCTTTAGGAAGTTAATTGGGGCACCTAACATGCACAAACTGCTGTTTTGATCTTGTCCCTCATTGCTATGCATCAAAGCCAAACACCACCTATTCACATTTCAAAACAAGGCTTATGATTGGAGAAACTACCGTGGGCATATTGCAGAGGAGCCAGAAATACAGAAAGGCTTAGTGTGTTTGGAAAAGCAAACATTCTCAAAGCTCTGTTTGCTCTTCTGGTTTGTCCCGATAAGATTCCTGTATTTCTATTTCAACATAAAGTTGCTATTTCTGCAATGGTAGAAAATGGAATGTTCATAAAAAAAAATCATGTACATGTTCCCGTTTAAAATAAAAAGGCACATCACAGCTCCAGTAAGTTACATGTTGTCAGTGACCAGATTTCTGGATGTTTGCCTCAGCATCTGAACAACAGAAATACAAGAAATATAGGAATACAGGATATTTGTCCAGTTAACACAAGATCATCAGTATAGAACTCCAGTTCTGAATCTTCCTGCAAAATGTAATACCAGCCTGTTCCATAAAAAGGCCTTGCACTATTAAGCACATCATAATCTGATAACTATTTTTTTAAAAATCAGATTTTTACATAAAACATACACATATTATAGGGGAACACAGTTGTTTTTTTGAGCCATGATGTTTGTAGTGCTTAATGCTTTGCAGGAAAGCTTCTCTCTAGCTGGTTATGTTTGCACACATTCCCACAAAGAGAAACTGCATGTTATACATGACACGAATTAACTAATTATTTGTAATTAATTAACACAATTAATGCAATTAATGCAGATCTCATGGCTTTCATTTAATAACTGTTATGATAATATGTTACATGTATGATCACATGAGTATTCGGATAAATGCTGAAATCGGGTGATTGTGTCGTTCACATACACAGGCCTCTGCAAATGACACGCTGGATTCAGTGTACCGGAGAAAGATTTGGACTTTCTCTGGACTATAATCAATAATAGAACACACTTCTGATCTGGGATGTCTACTTCTGGATTTATAGCTGAAACTATAGTGAGAGAAACATTGCAGCAAGAAGTCTGGAACAACCAACAAAGAAAATTCCCCAGAAACTTGCTTGACGGTGTGTACAAGTAAATGTATACGGATTTAAGTGCAAGTACACATTATGATGGTTTTCTGTTCGCTGCTCAGTATAGTAATTATTCTGCTGCTTCATTGCATTATTTTTAGACATGCACATTTCCTTATGCTTTTAAAAATCTCAAAAGCAAATGTAAATTGCTTGTTTGAAGCTGATTACAGCGTCTCTTTATGCACTGTAATATTTAACCGAGTAAAAGTATACACGTATGAACGAAGCCAGCACAGTTGGGATTATTGATCTCAGTGCACTTATATAAGTTCAGACCTGATTATGAAACAGCAGTTCAGTAAAAGTACAAGCCTTATGCATTCTACTGCCACCTATAAAGCGCATGGCTATTTTACACAGTGGTAAATCATTGCCTTTAGCGCCGGGAAATCAATTCAGTGTATGCAGACGTAATAAAAAATACCTGCCTGAAAAAAATGTGCATTTAAGTGCATTGGGTTCTCTCCCTCCCTCCCATTTTTATCTCCCAGACGAACACATGGATTATTCTCAGAATGAGTTTGCACCCAGGATCCTCCCAGTCGCAGCCCCTAACCTGCTGCGCCCTTTCCCCGCTTTAAGTTTGGGCACATATCCACCTTTGTCCTTCTCTTTCCCTGAGAGAGTGATAAATGTACCTGGGTAGATAAACACACAATAATACTAAATATTAGGCAAAACCTTGGCATTAGCCATTGGATTAGCAAGCTGTCGCCTGTTGAGTCTACTGGAGCAGAATGAATGTGTGTAACGTGTTGTCCTTCCTACTAATCACCACATGCCTGTGCGATGGGAGAAGAGCAAGAGGAAACAGAGCAGGTGAGCGCTTACAAATATGACTTGGTTTTCATGCAATATATTTTGCAGTGTAACTCGTGGGTATTAAGGCCGTCTGGTTGTCGATTTGTGGTGGGAGAAGCCAATAAAAACGATGAGTAATAAGAGACCAGAGCTTGTGCTAAATAAGAGCGAAGGAAGGTAAAGATATTAAACGGACAGGGATCGCTGTGAGGCGTCAAATCCAGAATCTCAGAATCACACTCAGAAATACAATATAGAATATTGTATGAATAATGAACAAAGAAGAATAGAAAAAATAAGGAAATCTAACAATATGTTAAAGTATGTACATCATTAGTCAATATATAACCACAGTATAAAGCCTGTGTAGACTTGTATGACTTGGTGTCACAAAAATTATAAATAATAAATAGTTATGGGGTTCAAAAGCTTCTAAAAGGGTGAAATAAACACACGGCCAGACTATTGACTCAGAGTGACTAATGACACTCTGATGGAGGAGGTGAAAAATTTGATGGCCACAGAAAAGAATGACTTCCTGTGGCCTTCTGTGGTGCATCTTGGTGAGAAATCAGTCTTGCACTGAATGTACTCCTGTGCTGGATCAGCGCATCATGATGCAGCACATCATTCCCTATTTTACGATTCCAGGCACTGGGAATGAACTAGAGTCAATGCTAAAGCTTTGAAGACGACGCCACGCAGTGAAGGTTAATTGGCTTAAGTTTACACAGATTTGACAGAAAACATCCTTCTGTTGCTGTAGAAAAAAATGTACACAGCAACACATTCATAATCTGGCAGTGTTTTATACTGCAAATACATTACTGTCTTTAATAGTGCTGTATCCTGGTCAGGGTTGCAGTGGATCTCCATGTATGCATTCACACATTCTGGGGCAATTATGTGAAGCCTGTCCACGTACCTGGATAGTAAAAGGAAATCAGAGAACACAGAGGAAACCCATGCAAAAACGTGCAAAACTGTACACAGATAGTATCTCAGGACTGAGCCAGAGACGCTGGCGGTGTGAGGTAGCAACAGCACCCACTGTGGCATCCTTTTGCCCTTGGAGAAAGCAGAAAATATATAATTGCACAAAATCTGAAATGAAACACAAAACACTTTCGAATAATTTACAATAAAGACATAAGCAGTTAACCAGAATTTCCTCAGAGAAAAACAAATCTTTGGATGACTATGGGAATTTGGTCTCTGTGTCACCTGATATTCGTACTTCAGTTAATCAGGAAGTCACAAATTATAGCTTGATTGTTCCCGCACACTCCAATCAACTCAAAAATGTGCAACTTAAATGAGAAACAGACTTCAGTTACATTGTGTTCACAATAATTTCCACGTGTTCTGAAAGTTGTGGCAAACATATGTTTGCTGAAAATAATCTTTTCTTGATGAGGGATTTGTTTTTCCTCTGAATAGATTTATTTCAATGAAAGGTTGGATATTTCTAATTTTTTGCAGTGTGAGATCAAACTACTTCACCAAAAGGTGGATTTTTCGCGAACCCTTTTTACTAATTGCCGCAACGTGTTCCAATAATTGTGGAGGGCATTGCGATTAGTCCCAGCTCTCCGATGTACATTGCTAACTAAATTTAAAGTTGTTTACTATTAATGTTGAACTTAAGACAAGTCCATGATTCGCACCAACTCATGGGGAAATCTCACACTGGATAACTGTAATCATGTTATTGGTTTCTTCAGAAAAAGAATAATGGAGGAAATTTCTGATCATCTCAATCACATCTAAAAAATTTGTAGAATCAGATAATAAGGGGATTCATGTGGCAATGGGAATATCATTTGGATTGCTTCAAAACACAGATGTTTAGACATAAACAGGAGGAATTACTGTGGCCAGCAGGCTCCTTAGTACAACGCGATTGCAACATGACTCAGTGTACAGAACTCAGTGTTCCACAGAAATATTTGCACAGGCCATCATCACAATACAACGTGGGCGGTTATCATTTGGATTGATTAAAGTGGATGGGGAAATACAGTAAGTCCCGTCCAAACTCAAACTATCAAATCTATTTATATGCAGTTTCAAGAAATACCAAGAAGTTTACTGACATTTGGAAGATATACGAGCCAACAAGTGAAAACTGTGCTGCTACCTCACATACGCAATAAAGATACCATAGACAATCTGTCTGCTTATCAGTCCCCATGTCTGTCTGGTGTCTGTTATACAGCCAGTGTTGACGTGGGAACATAGTAGCTTCTCTGCTAAAAGAAATTTTATTGTTATATTATTATATATGAAATGAACCATGAACATGGAAGAAAATAAAAACAAAGCATTACTCAGCACATGTGGTGGTGCAGACAACAAATACCGGTTTTAATCAATAAAATAACAAATTTTGGGGGGAAAAAAGAGGCACAATGTGAACAAAATGATTATAAGAAGAAAAAAAAAACCACAGAAACGTACAAATCTCCTGCTGCAAATGCATGATAGACATAAGCTTATAAAGCCCAGTGTTCGTTTGATAACGATGTAAGGTTTGATTTTACAGATAATGAGTTTGGGATGAAGATGAAGAAACACTATGAGCCTAAATCCATGTTCCGGATGTACACGCAGGGGAAGGATATAGAGGACGCCTGCACTGTAGAGCTCTTCCAAGCCCACACCCTGCAGTCTTGCAGCTTTAACAGCAGCCAACCACTGGTCATCATCATCCACGGCTGGTCGGTAGGGGACCTCAATATCAGACCGAAAATATAGCACACAATTAACCAGAACTGGCAGGACTGAACATATAGACTCTGGGAGAGTCAGATTACACCCAGTGATGGATTAAATGGAATGTTCAACATGCATGAAACTAACGCCTCTGAAATCCACTCAGTAGGTTTGGGCAGTAACTGTAGACGTGAGAGGCTGTTCTGGTCATTAGGCAGCCAAGGCATGCCATTTTGGCCAAATTGAAGGAAGCATTTTTAAATCCAAAGTCACTATAGTGTCATAAAAATGGAATCCTGCTTTAGTCTGTAATAAGGATTACCCTGTTTCTCAGCACTTAATTAAACCAAGGCTATTCATATCCCAAGATGAATTTTTTAAATACCACAATAATGCTAATCAAATTAGACTACATTTAGCTGCCTTGAAGCTTTCTGCAGCTTAATGAATAATACAGGCTTTATCTCAGGGGTACAAATGCTAGTCAAAGTTGACTCCTCGGCAGTACATGGCAGTGGCATCCATATCGCAATACGTGGGCTTAGTAGAGAGAGAGAGAAAAATATCAACCGAATGCTTTTTTTTTAATGTGTATATAATTAGCAATGGTAATAGCGCATGTGCCAGGCAGAGGTCAAGATCATGGCATGGAGAGCGACTGGCACAGAGTAATATGGGTCCGTTTGGACAGGATAAGGGTGAACATAACAACCATGAGGCATGTGAAATATTCTGCTGTACTGTATAAAAATTTATGTCTTATCAGGGTCTCATAGCATTCATGACCAATCATAAGAATGATGACTTGGCTCAAGCTGCCAGTAAATAACCTGACCTGTGTGTGTGTGTGTGTGTGTGTGTGTGTGTGTGTGTGTGTGTGTGTGTGTGTGTGTGTGTGTGTGTAGATGGATGGGATGATAGAAAGCTGGGTCACTCGGCTGGCCGCTGCACTTAAGAGCACTCAGAAAGACATCAATATTCTGGTCAGTGACTGGCTGACCTTGGCACAGCAACACTATCCTATTGCAGTTCAAAACACACGCGTGGTGGGTCAGGAGATCGCCCGGTTGCTCATGTGGCTTGAGGTGAGGTGACCAAACGACACAGCCTATGAAACAGTGTGTTTGTGCTTTAATGAACACAGTACAAAAATACACAGGCTTTCTCTTAACACCTCTGTATTGTTGTCCCAAATACGTCCACATTCCTATTGTGTCTTTCATTTCCAGGATCTCACACAGTTTCCTGTTAGTAAGGTCCATCTTATCGGCTACAGCCTGGGCGCTCACATAGCAGGATTCGCTGGATTTAACTTAGCTGCAGCAGGGAGGACTCTGGGAAGAATCACTGGTGTGATTAAATCTATTTACGTATGACTGTAAAGGCTATCGTGAATGTGCAGTAGTAGGCATTTTGAGATGTTTTCTTTGTTTCTTGCTCCAAAGAGCTCCAACTTTAATGAGCATTACCGGGCCATTCCGTTAATGGAAATGTACACTGTTAATCATTACGGTGCACTGAAACCAGGATTATGGTTAATTTATTATTATTTTCTTTTTAGATTAAGTTAGCAGATATTTCTATCTGAAAAAGGCTTAAATCTACCAGTGATACAAATGATTAGAAGATCAGCAGTTAAAAGCTTTTCGCAAGAAAACATGAGTGATCCAACCTAACTGTAGTGATGAAAAATTCTGGAGAAATTCCTCTTTGCATTTTTTAAAGGCAGTATTGGAATAATGATTAAACATTTAAAGTGCTACACACACACACACACACACACACACACACACACACACACACACACACACACACACACGCACACACACACACACACA
>JAQMCW010000023.1:10926882-10941444 GCA_030068335.1 Chrysichthys cranchii
CACCTTGTAAGTAACTGTAAACTTTTCTACCGATTTCATATTGCTTAACAGTTGTCCCTGTTATTAATAGAGTAAAGGGTGGGTAGTAAACAGTACAGGGAGGGTTTAAAAATGTCCAAATACACGTTGAATAATTAAATAAATATGTTGCCGCTTCTTTGCGAAAATTCAGTTATTGCGACCGGCCTTGGAACCTATCCCTCGCGATAAACGAGGGATTACTGTAGTGTTAACTGCCTGTCGGTTCGCCTACTGTGGTGGCATGGCACAGGAATTCAACTCTGATTGTGCCTTTGTTCGTATTTGTTGGTTAAAAATGTTATATATTTCATGAATGTGAAAAAGAACAAGTTTTATTTTTATTCAGAGATTTTTTACATGCACATAAACGTACAGTGAAAAGTTTGCACATGCCTTCCAATTCCCTGTTTTTTTTTTCTTTATTTCTTTTTATTGCTTATCCCTCGTACCGGCTGCTGACTGCATGCTTGTATTTCACTGTAACGGCTGCGATCTTCAAAGAGATCTGCGATTGTAAAACCAGTATTGTACAGAAGACAAACCCTGCTAAATTTATGTCACTTTGTAGAAAACAACCACGTACACATTGCTTCACTGTGGAAGTGCATCAATGCGGGCAGCATTAACTTTAAGCAGCACAGCCGCGAGCAGCGAGGATGAACGATGCTTGAGTTTGACCCGAGTGCATCCTAATATGCCTTTAAAGCACAGTACTCAGTCACTGACAATGGAGCAAAATTCCACAGGAAGGGTTAAAAAAAAAAAAAAAAAAAAAAAAAAAAAAAAAAAAAAAAGGAATTGCATTTATTTAGCAATAACATGAGGCATCATGGCAAATGTCCAAAATTCCTACTTAATTGGGATTAATTCTGTAGAGACTGTGGAAACTGGGTAGATGCGCATGGGGACTGAATCCATAGGAATGGCCCAGCAGCACTGGCTGCCGTAAAGCAGGGCATTGTGGGAAGCAGAGAACAGAGGTGTAACTCAGGAAGGGCTTCGGGGGCTTTATGCTCCCTGTCTAGAGACTCGCAAAATTCCCTGCCTCCCAACCCTCCCACCTAGACCCTTAACCTCAGATTGCATCATTAAAACATCAAAACAAAATGATTACCAACAAGTGCACGGGGCCCTCGGGGAGGTGCCACGAGACCGTCAGTGCGTGTGCACACATGCGATATGTAAAACAGCACACAGGCTGCTGGAACCAGTGCAAGTTCTTATTTACACAGCACACACACAAACATAAATACCCAAGCTGAAATGCAATTCTCAATAACGCCAAAATTAAACTTGCGCATAGAAGTGTACTCAGTATGGTCGTAAGAGTCAGATGAAAAAGCTGCTCAACGAACGCCTGCAGCAGCGAGCGGAACCTCCCCGGGCATACTGTAATAAGGAAGACAGCCTTCTTCAAAATTCTGAATAATTCATAATATGGAAATCGGGAGACAAAGCAGGGACATAAAAATCACAAGGAGGAGTGTACACAAAATCTTTTGTGGCTATTTAAACCTGCTTACTGTAAGGTTAGGAAGAGCACCACTAGGTAGATCCTCGGTATGACTAGTTATCTGCTCAACCCCACCGCAGTGTTGCTAAGATCCCAGGGAGACGGCACCGCCTCCTGGGAGGGGTTTCTAATTACCCACAAGTAGTCCAGGGATTATTTTGTAAATACCTGTTTACCACTTTGGTCTTCGGAGACCTTGGTGAGAGTGGAAAACTGTAAACACAGGCACTGGGGGAGCTTCCTAGGTGCCTACGTGGTAGGAGCACTACCCCGACACCTTCTACTGGTGGTCTGTGAATTCTCAGGGTTAAAGTTCACGTGGACGAACCGCTCTGACTTTGTTGGGCGGATTTCTGAGATGATCCCGTCACGCATTCTGAGGTGAAAGGTTTGACAGCATTCATTCGGAGAAAAACACCCAATTCACTCATCAGGTTCAGTGGGTTCGTTACAACAGAATGTCTACGTCTACATGTCTATAGCTCCATTCCAGCTGGATTCGATTTACTTGTAGAAATACCAATGAGATCAGTCATTTTAATCCTGCAAGTATCTGCTGGTAGTGTTTTATGATTCGGAAAAGTCATAACTCTGGATCAAATTACTTTCTGCCCTTGACCACCAAGCTCCCTTAGTCATAGTGGTCCTGCTCAAAGTGACCTGATTATGACGCACAAGACCAGGCTCTTTACTCTCTTACAGCATTGATGTGTACATACAAACTATTGGAGTGTTTAGAATACTGTTGGCAATACGTGCAAATGATACAAATACTTTTTCCAGTCCAAACTGCCCAGACAATTCCCTTATAATTTATATTACTCAAGCTGCTCTGGGCGACAGGGGGACGGGACAACACTAATCCAGCATGAATGTTGCTTAACGCCGTTTCTAAATATCAAGAATGTGGGGGGTAAAAGTAATGTGAGCTCATCCTCCAAGTTAATGAGATGTGTTGTCTATAACTTAGCGCCAGTTTGCTAACTTCACTAATTAGAGCTTTATTATTCATGATGAGCTTTGCTCATTTGGTACGAGCAATGTCCAAACGTCCAAACTCTTTCACACGTTACATTTTTCACCATCGAGTTGTAACGCGCCATTTAAATAACTGAAACCGTGACCTTATACATACGTCACCCTGTCAGGTATCATCATGAACCACGGGTTTTTCGGTTAGATCTCTCGTCAGTTCTCTCATTTCGACTAGTTCTCTACCCATTCTCCAGGTTTGGAATTAAACCTGGACAGAGGAGGATGATCTCAGGAGAGTCCATGAAAACACAAGAACAAGCAAAAATGGATGGTGAGAGAAGAAATAAACTACAACTAAAGCAGACTCTAAATTAAAAAAAAAAACAAAAAAACAAACAAACAAAAAAAAACCCAGTTAATTTATCTTCTGTTTACGTTACCGGTTTTGAATGGAGCAGCGATGGTAAATTGGACCACAGCAGCTCATGGCCTTGCATTCTGCCTTAAATTCAATTAGTCGTCATATTATGGCAGTAAAATAAACTACATTTCTTGTGGGATGCAGGCAGACCTGCCGTTCTACAAAAAAAAAAGATCAATATAACACTGTGTCCTACTGAACCGCCATACCAAAGTTCATGATCACTAATTAGGGTGGATAGCTCACTGCCAACAACAGAACATTAGACCGATTATGACCTTCAACAACTGGCTGCCATTATTTGTTGTGCAAAATAGGTCCTGTTCACACCTGCTATTGACATGCGTGCTGGGTGATCAGGTTACAAGTGGTCAGCTCGAAGTGTAAACGAGGTCAAATGCCTCCCAGAGACAAAGACTCCTCATTATGCTGGTTTTAGCTGTTTAAAGTGAACCAAACAAAGCCGGCATAAATTTCTGCCTGTGTGGGGTTTTTTTGGTTTTTTTTTTTTTACGTAGCAAGTTGGCCCTCCAGAATGTGAGGCGTGACATGAGCCCTCAATCCCGGCTCTGTTTTGACCAACCGTTCCGAATTCCCCTATTCCGAATTTGGACCTTTTACGCAGAAGGGAGAGATGGAAAAAAACAGCCTGTGTAAAAGGGGCTATTGTGATGCGATCACTTGGACCATATTTGGAGGTGGTCTAGGCAGCATATGGCCACATTCTTTAACAGTGTGTATGTAAATGTTTCCTGAGCTACACTGAAGGACCCCCTACTCAGCTGATGCTTTGTGTGTAAGAGGAAGTTCATACTCATTTGTGTACCAAAGGTGTTCTACTAAAGTGCGACAACAGGCAACAACAGGCTCTATGGATTTAATTTCTTCTTCTTGTGTATTTTCTGGTAGCCTAGTCACAGGAACTTTGATGCGTCCTGCCACTTAAATACAACAATGCATTTGGTCTTTGCAAACGGCAAATGACATATGTGCTTATTTGCATACAGAGTGGGGAAGTGAGATTCGGTCACAAGTGGTCACTCGAGACGCACGTGGAGATGCATTCTAACGCCAGGTGCGAACTCATGTACTTGGAGCTGTCCACCTGTGACCTGATCACCCAGGATGCATGTTAATGCGATGCATGAACAGGGTCTACACCTTAACCAAAGCCCTGATACCTCCGAGAAAACTATTCGAACCATGACAAAGCACTACGTCACGTGCATGATGTTCTCACCACGACGACATATGCATGGGCACTGACCTTACCGTCTACATCAATCCTTCAGTGCTGCAGCACATCAAGTCCGACATGTAAACATTCAACACTACGCGCAACCTTTCAAAATCCAGATAGTTTTTGCTTTTCGCTAACTCTCTGCCCTGTAAACAAATGATCTTTAAATCAAGGAGGTACATCACCTATCCTGGTGAAGTCTGACCCCCACACGCTCAAACAACCACCACCGCCCACCTGGACAACACAGAAAATGGCTGCCATTCTCTGCATTCTCAGGCAAGTCAGGGCAACCGGAAAGAATAAATAAGGCCTCTCTCTCTCTTGCTAGCAGAAATCCCTGTTCCAGGAAATGCCTTTTCTGAAAATACAGTACAGCAGCCACAGAGAAAGGGCAAGTAAAGGAGGGGCATCAAGAAAGAGAGAGAGAGATCTGAGAGAAAAATGACAAGCATGTGGGTGTGGGAGAGAACTGAGAAAGCTCAAAGAGATACACAGTGAGAAACAGGAGAAAAACCAGAAGGGCTGTGGAAAAATTCGAGCAAAACAAGCTACTGTATATCTATTAATGTTTAAACTGGAGAAACACACCACACACACACACTAGTGGCCTTCTCAGTATGTTTATTAAAGACATGTCATGATCCTGCCTGCGCAGATAAACACCCCTAAACATGTGCCTAGCACAAGCTCTCTAAGAGCGTACACAGAGCACATCCTGACGTTCATGTGCGATAAATATCCTTGAGTCAACGGGGGCGGAGCTTCAGTCAAAATTGCTCGGCCTGTCACACTGGGTGGCTTCCCCTTATTTAAAAAAAATACAACAAAAACAAAAACAGATTATAGTTTGCCTCTGTGTCACAGAGGTTCCTAAAAATCCTGCCCAGCTACTAAAAGCTAAAAGAGTTTAAACAGCTAGATAACATTTCCATACATGTGGGTTCACATAGCTGGCCAGCTTAATGTGTGTTTAAACTGTTACATGGAGAAATTAAATCCAGGTAGACTAAGCAACAGATCAAGCTCAACAAGGCTAGACCTCGTCACTCAAGGAAAGTGAACGCAAAGTGAAAGAGAAGAATGCAATGAATCCTAAACATTCAGCTTCGAGCTTGACGCCGGAGTGTTTCGGACTGATATCTGTCAGTGTTGTTGGGGCGTTTTAAGCCCAGCACTGCTAAATACAGCCTGGCATCTGCATGCCACAGCGAGGCTTTGGCCTCAGCCAGAGTGACTGTGCTGACTGGCATTCTCCATTAAACACACTGCAGGAACAGCAAAGCTGTACACAAGCTCAAATCCTGCAGATCCGTCGTATCAATCGCAGCAGTAAAAAAATCTTTTAATAACATTACGAATACTGACAATCCTACACAATGCAACCAATGTACATATGTATAAAATGCATGGCACACATGTGCGTATAGTGCAGACTACTCTGAAAGCACTCTGTATGTGTGCAAGCCTACACACACACACCCCCACCATTTTTCATCTGCCCTTAGTCACAGGTCAGTCGCTTTTTCTGAGCTGCAAAGACCATCAGCCATTAATCACTCACTCATGCTCTCTCTCTCTCTCACACACACACACACACACACACACACCTCCCCCTTTTTGTCTCTGCTTTCCTACATTCCTCAGTCAAGAGATGAGGCAGATTGGCATTCAGATCCACTACCTAACCCCAGTGGTCCCATCCTCTGCCACACACACGCGCTCACACGCATGCGCACGCGTGTACACACACACACACTTACACTTCCTCCCTCCCCCATAGGAACAAGAGCCTACAGAAGTGCACCAGCACACAGTGCTGCCTACCATGTTATCAAGAATAATAGGTTTCCTGACCTTTACGAAAAACAGGCGAGATAAAGTCGATGATATTGAAAGAAAGCGGGTGAGAGAAAGGGACAAGGAGGGGCAGAGAGAGAGAGAGAGAGAGAGAGAGAGAGAGAGAGAGAGAGAGAGATGCCACAGAGGGGGAGGGGAGCACAGTAAACAAGCCAGAGGCTGCTGAGTGGAAGAACTGGCTGCGATGCAGGATCTGGGTGGGTGCTGGTAAAGCACAGAGGCACTGTCTTACTTGTTGGTTTTATGATAAAATGCATGCAGGAGGTTTACTTCATAACACAAGTCAAGGTACCAAGTGTGCCTTATTTTATTCTTTAAAAGAAAAAGGAAAAAAATCAGGGCTGGACCAATTAACTGAAATGCTCAAGAAGGTCACTAGGTTTCTATTCTTTCTATAGATATAATTCCTACTATAGCTTCCTACTCCATATACAAGTGCATCACGCAGGCAATGAAATAATGGTTTCTCCACCCCGCATGCTGCACTACAAGAGTCACCCAAACGCGAATGATTTAAGACCACGGCCGAGTGATTCAAGTTATGTGCGTTTTTAAAGCGACTTAAAAACTTCTGACGCGCATCCCAAAATCGTCATCAAGCTAATACAAAAATGTTTTTGTTTCAAACTCAAAATCTTCCTGCTTTGAAGAGCAGTGGACTGGCAGAACAGAGGAGAAAAACCCCTCATTAGCCTTTGTAACATTGCCTTTTTATTTTGTCCTTGGTGCACAGCTACAAACACAGGTACAAGCCAACACATGAAGTTAATTTCTGGTGTATACACCTTTGCTTCTTACTGCATAAAATTTTAACCACTGTAGCAAAAATATATGGCCAAAATCTTGTGCACAGGGTTTGTGGGAGTTGTTCAGGATGTCTATGAAAGTTGTAGCATTACACATGTACTAAGAGGCCCGAACCTGCTCCAGCGCGACAATGCCCCTGTGCACAAAGCCAGCTCCATAAAGACATGGTTTGCCAAAGGCTGGAGTGGAAGAACTCCAGTATCTTGCACAGAGCTCTGACCTCAGACCTCCTCACCTAAAATCAGTGCCTGACCTCACTAAGGTGCTTGGTACCGAATGAGCATGAATCCCCACAGTCGCGCTCCAAAATCTAGTGGAAAGCCTTTGCAGAAGAGTGGAGGCTACTATAACCGCAAAGAGGGACTAAATCTGGAACGGGAGGCTCAAAAAGCACGACTGTGATGGTCAGGTGTCCACAACCATATAGCCATACAAAAAACACTTATAACAGCATATTACTATGAAACATGAATATTATTGTTTGTAATAATGACTTATTCATTATTAAAAAACAAAAAAAAAGTGTAGGAAGTCTATAACAAACTGTTTGGTCCAACACGACTAAACATGCATCACTTCTGCTTATTTAAAAATTAAACCTCTGCTGTTTAATTTGTTCTGCTCACGGCGGCCTATTTTCTACCTCCACTGTTGTAAGAAATCATCAACTAAGAAATAACAACCAAGCTAATGTTAAAGTTTACACATGTACAGTTATTAAAGCCTAACTGATATTAACCTTAGAGCTTGCGCTGGACGTTATGATAACAATACAGACCTCAGCATAAATTGTGTACGCCGCTCTGAGCGCACCACAGCCATCGTTAGTATTTCGTACCGCTGCCCACCTCCACTATTACTCACCGCTGACTAGCCTGGAGCTGCAAAGATTAAGCATTTAATTTGAAAACAAATAAGTTTGAAACCTTACTGTATTATCGATCAATTGGATTGTGTTATGAAGCATGCAGTCACTTTACCCAGACTAAAAGAAACACACGTGCGAATGAAATGGCAGCGCATGTTACAACAGAGCTCTAAAGTGGGAACTCTTTACATTACACTACACTGTCTTGACATAACTTGTGATCTGACCTGAGTAACATTTTAATTTGTGATCATGTGGTGGGAACATGAGAAACAGTGGAAGCTCAGTGTCCCTGGTTGAATCATGCATATTAACAGTCATGTATTGACTTGTCCTTCCTTATCCGGTTTTATAGCATTGTCCCATTTATGATAATATACTTATCTACCTTTTCTGCCCTATTAGACTATATTACCTTACGCTACTCCAGCCTTATGCTTGGGGTAACTCTAAAGGATTAAACATGGTTTCGAATGACTGATCAGTCTATGAGACTGAATTTTAAAAGACTTTTCTCAATTCAAAGCTCATGTCATGAAGTATTCGCATGAAGCAGTAAGTAGATTAACTGTTTAGCAAAATCTTTAGTTGCAGCCCATGACATTAAAATGTAAAACATTTGGCACAAAAACATATTATAGATTTTTTTAAAAAATCATAGTTTTGGTAGACTGACTTTTAATTTATTTTAATGTGCAACTACAACTTGGCTGACTCTTTGTTGGAAAAGCCTAAACATATCTTCAGCCTATGATTATATTTTTGCCAGAATGCTCCCAGCTACATAGGTCGACAGACGAGACAGACATGGCTGGGCAAATCAAAAACTGTGAAAAATGGTACCAAATTCTTCCCATTAACACTAAAACAAATTAAATGGGGAAAAAAAAAGAAAAAAAAAAAGAAAAAAAAAAAAAAGGTAGTTAGCATAATTTAACCGAAACATATGACGGGGCTGTGAGATAACAGACCAATACACACTGATTCTCTAATTTATCCTAATAAAAAATAGGACTTGTCCATATTTGGAAAATAGCGATAAACCATTAGAGTAACATGGTGCAGTAATAAATAAATCCCACCACCAATAAACCCAATAGGTTGGATCATGCCTAAAGATTTCTTCAGGAGCAGCAAACAAAAATGAGGAGAATTTCAAATATATTTGTTGTACACATTCGTTGTCCTTTTCTAGCTTGACCCATTTTTATTTTTTTGCCACAGAGGAAAGTACTTCTTGACGTTGACATTGCACAAATGACAACTTGGGCCACCTTGGCCTAACTCGGGATGAGGAAAATCCCTGGTTCTCTGTCCGTCATTGCAGACACTGCCACGCAGCTTTCGGGTGGGAGGCTACCTAGGCTTTTGTAGACAGTATTTTGAACTTTCTTCAGTCCAAAGCCAGCATGAGAGTAGAACTCATCCAATGTATTATTGTCTTCACCAAATAAGAATTCCAATGGAAGTATAATAAACCGTGCCAACTAAAAACACTTTATATCATGAAAATATTGGAAGTGATGCTAAAAAAAAAATGGGTTAAAGTTTCCCAAATAGGTATGCACTAAAAAAAAAAAAGCTATCAATTCTTCATTTACTTATTGGATTTTCCCTTAATTTCTATTTAATTTAGTCATGGCCAACTCCCACTGACCAGACAGCTTCTTCCCCATAGCATGAAAACTACCAACCAGGGAGGAAAATGCTTGCAAGGCACGAAGCCATCCGAACACATCTTTCTGAACTGTATGAATGTCCCAGAGAATACATTGGAGGACTGGGGAATCATCGGGATACGAACTTGTGATCTGTAGATGACAGAGCGAATGGTTTTTTATTGTGCCACAGCAGCGTGCCGCCACTGCATTCTTGATGAATGAGGGGTGCAGGCTGTCCGACATCCAGAGAAGGCTACAGAATGTTTACAGAGATGACAACATTGACAAGAGCAATAAGTTTAAAGAAGGGGGAAACCAGCACTGAAGACAAACCACACAGTGGGAGACCATCAACTGCAACCAAAGAGGATTTCAAAGAGGATTTGAAAGTTGGGTTCAAAGACAGCGCAAATGCATGGCTTGTGATGGACTCTGTTGAGTAGTACAATTGCATAGAGGAACATTACTCTATCAAAATGTGCAATTTCAACCATATATGTCAGTTAGCAAGAAAGGTAACGTCCGCGTCTGTATAACTTTTGGTACAACCCTCATGTAATGTCTGAACATTTTGATGCAGCCTTTCAACAGGCCAACACTAATCCGAAGTTGTCTTTTGTCTCTAGGCAAATTAAGCCTGCTAATTTGACTCCGATGGGAGAGATGGACAGTGGCTGCAGCAGCAAATGGACAGATAGAGAAAACAAATTTCACATCAAATTTTAAAGTATTAATGACATAGTTTGAGTTCATACCGTACTGGGACATCACTGACAGCATTAATGGTCAACAGCAACTTGCCTCCCGTTTGCAGATTGTTTAATGGACAACCACATCTGAACATATTAAATTAGATGGAAAGAAGGCCATTTGGGCGTTCGTATTTCACTTTTGCCCAAAGTGTTGTTTTGGTCCATACGATCATGATACTACACCTGGTACTGGCACCTCACAAATAAGGCAACAGATATTCACCATACTGTGTCTACATCATCCAGGAGCCCAACACTGTGAATATCAACTTCCATCTGTGACTTTTGTCCCAGCAAAAATGTTATAATATTTTAAGATCAGATCTGTCAATCTAGTTACAGCCTCCAGAGGTAAAAAGGAGTCCAGTCATGGTGACAAGAGTCATAGGACAGTTGGTCTGGAGTCTGACAAAGTGACTATGCTGGCAGGATCGAGCAGGAGGCACAGGCCACTTATGGCAGCAGTAATTGGGATAATGCAATAAAGCTGTTGGAACAGAATTTGAGTGTCCGCAAACAGGCACTCAATTTCGATTACAATAATGAGTCATGGTTGGGATCAGCAAAGGGTGGAGAGAATAATTAAAACAAGAGACAAAAGCTTTATGGAAAGCTTCAAGATAAGACACTTTTACAGTTCCTGTCCTATTAAGTTAAATAATACAGTTTAGGGTGCTAGTAAAGGCAGGACCTATTGAGTGATGAGGGGTGGGGTGTTGAGTGGTGGATGGCAAAACTACACCACTATGCCAATAACAGTAAATCAAATAAATACAAACAATACACTAAGAATATACTTACTGTTACAAACTATGAATACAAGAAAAAGAAAAAGCTTTTTACAAACGACACAAAATACACATTACATTAGTGTATATAGGTAACGAATGGTGGCTTCAAGAAAAGCAGCCTAATGTGGTGCTCAGATCCATGCAAACGCTGCTGTGTTCGGGAGTCTCAACACTAAAGCTCCGTTCACACTTGCACTGAAAACTGTTTATTTATCGTTATTGAAATGGTGTCATGTGGGAACAGGAGCAAAGTGAAACTTTAATCTATCCCTTGGTGACCAAGTAACATCAATGCTAATCTTTTGCCATGGCTCCAGTGGGAATCGGAGCCACTGGGTTAACGTGCTGTGACCAGTCGTGACGTTGCTTGTGGTGATAAATAAGAAAAAAAACAGAGAGAGAAAACCTCAGCAGAATGTTCAGAAAAGAACTCTCGACAGAAACATGATGCAGCTTGACTGGTATCATGTTGCTAACTAACTAGCTAATATCTCAGCTTGGGCTTTCACAACAGTAAGGAATTGCCCTCTCGTGTTTTATACGTCACATCCATTCACAGCATCCTGTTCAATAACAGTGATGTGGGAACACACGACACCCATACTTCACCGTAATGGAAGACTCAACGGGAATGGAAATTTATCATCTATCCTGTGGCGTTTTTACCTGATGCATTGGTGAAAGGGACTTCAAATGGCCACTCATCGAGGAGAAATCAGTCTAGTATGTCATGGATTCAGACAAGGCTCTTAATGTCGTCATCCTCACCAGGTACAGCTTGATTCAGATTCAGCTTGTATTAATATAATCAGATTGCTTTGACCTTTATTATAAACTCACTTGAACATTAGTGCATTACATGACCATAACACAGATTTGTGACGGTATCTAAATCATGGAGTCATGGGGTAAAGTAAATCATGGAGAAATCAAGAAGAAAAGCGCAAAACCGCTTCAATCCATACATTTCCCATGCCGCTTAATCCTGTTCAGGGTGGCGGGGGCATCTGGAGCCAATCCCAGCTGACTTCGGGAGAGAGGCAGGGTTCACCCTGGGCAGGTCACTGATCCACCTCAGGGCCAACAGACAGAGACAGACAACCATATACTCTCACACTGACACCTACGGGCAATTTAGAGTAGCCCATTAATCCCTTCTATGCATGTCTTTGAACTGTGGAAGGAAACCACAGTACCAGGAGGAAACCCACGCAGGCATGGAGAGACCATGCAAACTCCATACAGAAAGGCCCCAGTTGGCTGTGGGGCTTGGACCTGGACCTTCTTGCTATGAGGCGACGGTGCTAATCACCATACAACCGTGTCGCCCACAAAACCTCTCATCATGGAATCTTTAACAGTTTCTTTCTGTTGGAAAATAAAATGCAATGTAATCTTTCCATAAATGCAGATGTGCAGTCACCAAAAAAAAAAAAAAAAAAATTCTGACATAAATTCAGATGGGACTAAAGTCCCAGAGATACGCCCGTAATAATTACATTATCCCAATTCGTCATGTAAATCCAATCCATTCCAAATAGGACTTTATTAGGTCAGCTTGTCTAATTAGCATCCTTCATTACCCCAGCTCACTAGGTTGGCTGCTGTAAGCTTTTGCTGAGTTAATGATATAAACTTTATGTCATGGCTTGTAATAGAGCTGCACCTACAGATAAACTGGAATACTCTGAGAAGACATAATGCACCAATTATTGGTGGAAAACATTTTCCAAAATTTCCAACAAGGTTTGGTGTAAATGTGTATACAGCTTTAAAATGTCAGGTTTTATGTTGCTTAACCCTTTAGCCAGAGACTCTTGTCCCCTGCCTTGACGGAGAGCCAGAATGACCTTGGGATTCTCTAAAGGAAAAGACACAAAGGACTTGTTCGATCCTTAATGCTAAAAGAAGGGCAATCAGATGGAGAGAAAGAGGGAGGGAGGGAGGGAAGCCTGGGAAGTGAGGGGAAGAAACACATTAGCTCTGACTGAGCTTGACCTTGTAGTCCAAGGCAACAGCTGGGATAGCTACGAATGCTTACACACAAGTGGAGCCTGTCAGCTTCACATTAAGGCCCAGATGCGTGCACTCACACACCACATTAAAGGATAAGAAAGCTGCATACAGCACATGACAGCTAATAATTTTGTTTGGTGTGTATTTTTCCTGACTGAGGGCATTTGAGCTTATTCTCAAAAACTGCAGACTTTGTACTGCAAACAATGTTGGCCCTCGAACGCTCCTGCCAGCAGACAGAGGCTATAGCTTTACTGGAACAGTCCCGACATGACACACAAATGGAAATATCACAAGGTGTTATAGGGGACAAGACATTTCAGTGTACACAACAAGGTTATGAACTCACCTGTAGGCATCTCCTACAATTTCGACCTCGCTGTCGGTGGAAGTGACGTTGATCTCCTCGCTGGCTGGAACCGGAGGTGCAGGAGTAGCTTCGATCACAACGACGTCTTCATCCAGTGCACCTGTCACACACACACACACACACACACCCCCCAAAAGGTTATCTGCTTATTCTTCACAATAAGAAGACAAGCTTTGTATTATTCTCAACTAAAAGTAACTTGCTGTGCTGCAAGTCACAATACAGTAGTCCCTCATCTTTCGCAGGGGTTACGTTCCAAAACTCCCCGCAAAAGACAAAAGTCCGCGATACATGGACACCACTCCCAAATGCTTGTGTGTGTGTGTGTGTGTGTGTGTGTGTGTGTGTGTGTGTGTGTGTGTGTGTGTATATATATATATATATATATATATATATATAGTTTGAGCCTTAAATTATCCTCCCAAACTCTTTAAACACTTTCTAGACACAATTAAACACAAAGAAAACATTTGTGAGCATATAGTGAGGTGAACTTTGTGTAGAATTTGTAGGAAAAATACATTTATAGCAAGTACTGTAATGTGCTGAGTACTATACTAGCGTAGCCTGTATTTATATTTTAGATACTATATGTATGTAGTACACTAGCCTAGCCTTTTCTCTATATTGTATAATATTGTAATTAACACCCACTTGCTACAGACTGGATTTTAGCAGATGTCAAACAGTTGGTACTGTACCGACATAAGCAACTGAATCAAGAAACAGCTGTTTGAATTCCACAGTCATCAAGTCCATAAAAACAATTTACTATAGGTTTTGTGGATGCCGCAAAATACCGGGGAAATATGAAAAGAAAAAAAAAGAAAAAAAGAAAAAGAAAAAAAAAAGAGATATTCTAAATAAAAATCTGTGAATAGTTGGGGACGCGCTAAAGTGGGGGATCATTGCAGTCCCAATATTCGAATCGTTCTTGTCCATGTATCAGCGCTCTGCAGAAGGTGTGCAGCTCGAGCTGTACAGCAACTTTATCGGAAGTAAAGTCCATCAAATCAAAAGCTAAATATACATTTTAGCTTTACAGTCGTCCCCCGCTGTATCGCAGTTCACCTATCGCGGCTTCACTACATCGCGGATTTTCAAAATTTGACTCGCGGAATTTTTGGGCTTTCGCAGGACTCTGAAATAAAAAAAATTCATTTAAAAAAAATGTTCATTCAAACATTAACAGAACATTTAAATCGAAATTACGCAGTATGCACCGTATTTCCTCAGCTAATAAGTGAAAGTTACTGTGTACACCGCT
>JAQMCW010000023.1:10945378-10958827 GCA_030068335.1 Chrysichthys cranchii
AGTTCAACTACATGCAGCTACACTGCAAAATTATCCCCATTTGATTGAAGCCTCGGATATCGATTAACATCGTGGATCACATTTGACTTCAGGCATCGATTTGTTAACTCAGATAGTACTGACAATTAACCTCCTCATGACTGCTTGAATAACTTTGGACAGTTTAGCGTATGTTTTCCAAGAGGTGGCGCGAGCCGTTGTTTGCCAAAACAGATAAGTTACGGTGGGCTTATCAAAATGGCGTCCACGGTGGTTCCGGGGGTACTTCTGCCTATTGTGTAACTGATTCATCTTGCTCCACTCTAGAATCTTTGATTTTAACTAATCAAATAACAGAACATTTGACATGTTGAAGTTTCAAACAAACAGGAAAAATTATAAACCTATAATTTCAAGCTTGTTACATAAGCTAGGTTAAGCGGTTCAAAACAGCTGTTCAACGCACAATATTTTCGACTTACGATGGGTGTGGTTGAACGCACATACACATGTGATTTGAGTTGAGCATCAGAACTGTAATGCCATCATTAACCAGGTCAAATTTCCAAAAAAAAATGTTATCAACAAACAAAAATGCACCAGTAATATTTCTGTCATGAGCACCAACTACTGAGATAATCTCAGGCAAGGTCCTTAGTGAATACAGATGCCTTTAAATATTTAGTGTTTCTGCCACACAAGTTGTATAAGTGTTCTGGGCTTCCGATCTGAGCGAAGGCCGTTAACTGGCGCACAGGCACTCGTTATGAGGCGTCTGAAAACAGTAAAGAATATCAACACTTGGCTGCCAGCAGCTCAGTCTTTCAATAAAGAGAGGAACGTGCATGCAGGAAGGTGTTAACTGTTACCTTCTCGAGGCCTATGACAGAGCAGTTTCATAATGTCATCTAGACACCAGATTTTCACACGTCTCTTCAGGTCTTAATGGGTGTGCTGTACGTCTGTGTGCGTGCATTCGTGCAAGGGTGTGTTGGGCTCAAACCGCAGTGCCAGAAAGTCATGGTTAAGTAAGCTCTCACAGTAGTGAAGTCAAATAACAGCAGGGAGACTGGTGGGAGAGTAGATGCTTTTGCTCAACAGGAAACTTGTACACGCACACACAAACACGAACATGAACACATGCACGCACACACACATGAGGAATTTGAAGACTTTACTCGGACGGTTTTTTCCATTCCATCTTGCCGTGGCCTTCTTTAAAAATAGAACCAATTCATGCAGCCCATAATAACAAGCACAGGATTGGAGGTTTGCAAAGAGATGCATGGAAAAGAACTAAAGGTAAAACAACTTTTGGGAGAAATATATAGGTGAATTGGTAAAGAATTTAAGACCTCTTGTCACGTTTATAACGAGCACATGCGTAAGAGTGCACTGGGCACGTGTTGGCGAGAGACCGTTCCTTTAGTCATGCTTTTCAAACTTTTGTGGATCTCACATTTCGTTATTTAAATAAATTCGCACTTATTTACATATTCAAAGGAAAAACATCCCTTTTATAGAAGTTTAAAATGAAAGGCTTAAGGGCCCGTGTGCGCCATGGGCGTTTAGTGCTCCACAGATTCTACTTTCTATATAAACTCTATGCAGTTCAGGGTTGACACAGCACTCGGCGTCATTGCCGCAGTAACGCCCCCTGTTTTCCCTCAGCTGCTCTCACCGCACTTTCAGTTGAAAATAGTTCAACGTTTGGAACATCGCCCAGCTCGTCAATGTCACTCCTCCGTCACCGAACAACCAAAAATCAAGACGATGTGGGACTTCAATAACAAAAACGGCAGCGGAGAAACCGATCCTAGTCATCACTGACAAATCGTTATTTATGATCCAGCACTGAAGGGTTGCCGTGATCGATATTTACGAACGTACAAATAAACACGATGTCGTACCATCGTTTTAAGCTAATCTTTCGCAGAGACTCGACGTTCATAATGAAGGAAAGTGCCTGATGTGTTTTATGTAATCTCATAACAATAAGTGCTTGAGAAAAGCACACTGCAAGCACTCTGCAAACGAGGTTTAAAACAAACAAACAAAAAAAAAAAACATGTGGTGGACAAAAGTACGAATAATATTCAAACACTTAACTGATGTTAACGTAATCGGACAACCTAACTGTCCAAGAAACAGAAACATGACTTGCATCAACGTCTCAAGGATGAATACTGCCACATCATCTAGGCAAAACACAAACCATCAACTATCACTAAATAGTTTTGCAAGTGTGTTGGGATCATGCTATTAATGTCCTGTGAACGTCGCTAGATGTTTTGTGGGTGTTTAAAAAAAAACACAGTACCCCTGACAACAATGAATACTGCAGACTAATCTACAAGCAGGTCACATCAAGAGTCCACCACAGGAACTGAATCATACTGCAAGTCAGACAGATATAACTGCAACACTTCTTTTGTCTCCATCATGTAGCCATGATTGTTTTAAATTTACCAACAGAAGGTTATAAAACAGAAGGCAGTGTGGTCTCTGTGCAGCCTTACAAATAGGACAGGCTTTTTCAGACTGCTGAAAAACACAGCCTATCTAGGCCACCTCTTTCTAAAGGGAAAGCAGGGGTGGTGACAACGTTCTGCAGTGACCACACGAACGACGCTGTAAGTGCTGAATGGTGCGACGCAATCTATAAAGGATTAATCGGCACATGCCTACTCGATGTCACATGAACAAAAAGCAGGGAGAGGGAGAGAGGGGGAGACAGCAAGAGAGAGAAAGAGCAAGCATATCATGCGGGAGTCTGAGACTTGAACTTTATACAGAGTGTAGAGTAAAAGAGGAGGTCTGTGTGGAAAAGGAAGGAATGGGGACAAACACTCATCCATGCAAGCTGTGTGTATCCTACTCACTGCAATGTCCTCTGAACGGAAACTTCTGGCCTTTTGGGCAGCATTCCTAAAACTGAAACGCTGCCGAGAGGATAAAACCGCACCAGGAGGAATGTTGAAAAAGAAGGCAAATCTTTCCCACTGGCATTTGGGCCCTAATCCTGGTATGTCATCCGAGAAAAAGGAGTCAACGCTCCCTCTGTTAATTAACAGAACAGTGCTACATGAACACTTTTTGTATCGTTAAATCATTATAATGTCTTCAAAAAAGAAAAAATAAGGTTTACTTGAATCCAACACGTATCAGGATTTTAAACAGCCCTGTGGCTCTTTAAAAGGCTCTCAGTCGGTGCCAGAATGCGCCTGTTCACACGGTTACACCGGCTCGGAGGCCTCGCAGGCCAAACGTGAAACAGCTGTCGGAGTCGTGCAAATGTTTACTTACTCAATTGATTATACAAAATATGGAACATTGTTACCATGAGCACCTAATAATCTGATCACCACCCCTTCGTCCCTGAGGCAGACACCGGCGTGCGCTAAACTTACAAACGTACTGAGCAGTTTGAACTGTATGGAAGCAGAGAAAACGGCCAACGCCTCAGCGAGAGCCTTAAAGTCTGGCTGGGTATGCAGTATCCCTCAACACGACCATCATCATAAACTATGATTCAAGGTATTTAGGCATTCATTGTAGCATGAAAACATCATCACAAAACAATGAATTTGTCATTCCTTTATGGGGCATTTGCCAATTGTGCGTTAAAAACAGAAACCATTCTGGGATGATAGCTATGGAATTAGTTTTTTTTTTTTTTAGCTTAGTAACAACAGCAACTACAACAAAAAAAAAAAAAAGAAAAAAAAAAAAGGCCGTAAACGACCAATCTGTTAAAGGAAAAATTCCCCACGGATGACCTGCAGATCAATATTTATAGATATCTTTACAGATATAGATGAATCCTGCTTTTCAACATAACTTGTGATCCACAATGCCGTCCAAGATTTACTTTAAGGAAATTCGAGTTTCAGGGTTTTGTATTTTATCCTTAAACGCTTCATTTACATTTTCGGTCTATATTCACCCATAATGCCATTTGACCATCTGCTGAAAAAGAACGCCAGCAGGATTTAGCCCTCGTTTGGTCGCTAGCTAAAAGGACTGAAGCCGTGGCACTTTATTCAGTCCTTCATAACCCACCTCCCTGCAAAGGATGAAATTGCACATCCTCTCTGTAGGATTCAACCCAGTTGAATTGCTACCATTTCCATCACTCCATTTAGAAAATTAGAGCCAGTTTAGGCGACCTTTCTTGTAGCCTTGATATAAATATAAACAGCATAAATAATTTGAAGGTCAAAATTCCAACGCTTAATAAGGAAGGCGTGGGACAAAATTACACACAAACTGGAGGCCAAACCTTTCCATATGACAGCTGGCTCAGAAAGTCCCTGGCCTTTGTATGCCTCCTCCGCCTGTGCTAGTAATGAGTGCGTCAAACAGCTGGATGAGGAAACACTGTGGTGTGTGAGAGTGTGTCAAGCTGACGGCTTCTGAACCGCACACAGCAGCCCGTTCTAACAGCTGCGACATGTTATCATTGGATTTATGTTTATGCCACATAAAGAAATGCTTGAGAACGTTCTCTAACAGGACGAGCCACGTATATCCAGGCATGAATCGGACACCATGACGGGCATTTCACTCCTTTCAAGAAACACTCAAGGGTTTTTCAACCTCATTTCTACCACTACTGTTGCGCACGTCATACACAGGTATTGACACATTTCCCTGTCCTGATGAAAGAAAGTAAAACCGGTTTACTTCGAGCGCCTTTATGCGAGGTGTCTAAGGGCGGCTTAGACTTAAAGAGTGAAGAGCCATGTGCAGTGTATCTCTCTGTAAGACCTGTTCATAAATTCTACAGTCACAGGTATTTAGAAATGAAACTCTATGCCAATAAAACTCCTCCTTCCAGAGATGGCAAGCGAGGACTTGGGCTTATGAATTATAAACGCAATCTGATCTCACATGAATGCCAAATCTTCAGGGAAAGTAACCAGAAGCTGCCTATACAGTCCCAACTGAAAGTATTGGAAGAGCAAGTTTTTGTTTTTCACCTTATTTCGTCACTCACACTTTCTTGAGCTTGTTTCTTCCGTCCGTGTTGGAACGTCCAGTGCGAAAGCTCTTTCACTCATTCAGACTAACACAACAGTAGTAATATACATAATATGAGTAGCATAATATGCTCAATTTGAGGGTGTCAATAACTGAAAGAAGAAGAAGAAGAGTATTTCACTGGAATCGCAGCATTACTAACGTAACGAAACGACCAGAGCTGTGTTTGGCTCCATTCTTATAACTTATAATCTCCCACCTTCCAAAGAAGAGGACCTTCAAAAGCCTTAAAATTTAAAACCTCTATCCCACCCTCCATAAATATACTCTCAGGATTGCATGGAGGGGAAACCAACCCCGGAACATCCTTGCCCCGGCTACGAGGCCCTGGTGAATCGGACGCTTCGGATGCTTTTGAGCCAGGCAAGACTAATACGTTAATTTAGAGCCAGCTAATGAATAAAGTCAGAACTTGGCTATTGCCATGGATGCTGATCATAAAGTAGCTATACTAAGTAAATATATATTCCAAAAAAGGTATTCAACATTAGCTAGCTAAATAGCTAGGCTCTTAAGTCGACCTGACAGCCTCATTCAAGCGAAATCCTCCTCGTCTTCCAATTATTGGGACGCATATTGTATATATGTTATCGCTGTGGTCTTAATCTGAATCACATCGCACCAGAAGTTCCAACACAAAGTAAACATATCTGCTCCCTTCCCTTTTAGTCATGGAAATTATGGTGAATACACTGAAGACATTTGGGTTTGGGAGCAAAAGATGCATACAAGATGATAGTTTCTGAATTTCAGCTTTCGTTTCCTGATGTTTACATCTAGATGTGTTAAACAGCTTACAACATGGCATCTTCAGTGGCGGGGGGTTGCGGCTCCATTCAGTCTCTTCTTCAGGAGTTGAAATGCCAATGGGTTTAAGGTCTGGTGACTGACCTTTCCATAGACGTTAATCTTGCGTTCAGAACTTTTGTGATAAATCTGTGATAAAACTTTTGTGCGAAATCCAATCTGGCCTTCCGTTTCATACTGCTAATGAGTGGATTCCATCTTGTGTTGTGGGCCTCTATATTTCTGGTGGACTGGGACATCACCACCCCTACCCTGTGGAGATTGTTGGTGATATCACAGACACTTTTTGCTCCCCCTTTAAAGCTCTCACAATGTTTGTCATCAGCTACTGCTGTTGTTGTTTTCCTTGGTTGTTAGTAAGCACATGGTTGTTGTTGTTTTTTTTTAATCCTTTTCAGGGTACTACAAATTATTACGTTGCCTATGCACCACACTTGTACAGTGATTCTGATCGATTTTCTCTCTTTTCTCAGCATCACTATGGCTTGCTTTTTCTCCCACAGACAGCTCATTGGGGTCCATGTTGCTCTATCCTGTTTAACATGTGCAGTCTTGACAGGTGAAACCCAGGACTGACGTTCAGATCAATTCACTATTTAAACAATCGATCTAACGGGACACACCTGGGCAACAAGCAATGCCTGTCAACACTTCCAATTCCAATACTTTTGATCGGCTGAAAAATGGAGGCAAATAAAACCATGCTTTAAAATGTTTAACCCTTTCGGTGCTGAAATTTTTTTTTTTTTTACTTTGCCCCAGTGCTTAATATTTTGTGTGAAAACTCGGGTTGTCGAAGCTTGATGGGTTTTTCCTCTTGTAGACGGCCCTGCAGTTCCACTTTCAAGATTGCTAGAAGCCCTTGCAGTTTCGGTTTCACTCACGCTATCCATCTCCATATCATCAAAATCATTGTCAGACAGGTCAGATACATCATCCATCACTAATTTCAGAACCTCCTCCTTGCTACACTTTCCTTTCCGTGGCATTTTTACTGCATATCGTAATATAGCTTGTCAACAACGTGCTCCAGATGGTACTCTGACGCACAACAGTAACAGTATACAGTGAACCCCTGCAATATCGCAGTTCACCTATCGTGGGTTCAGTGCATCGCGGATTTTCAAATTTTGATCCGTGGAATTTTTTGCCTTTCGCGGGAATATAAAATATAAAATATAATAAAAAAAAAGTTAATTCAAACATTAAAAGAACATTTAAATTGAAATAAAACAGTATGCACTGTATTTAATAAGCGGATGAATACACAGTGGCGGTGTACACTACTTCCGCTTGAGCGAGTAAACAGGCTGTAAATAGGAAGTGACCTCACCAGCAGTAAGTACACATGTAGAATTTTATATGTTGTTAATAGGCGGGGTTCACTGCATCACTAAAAATGACCTCAAGTGTCGCCGCCTAGCTAGTATAATTGAACTATTTGATTTTGTTGACGTGTATGCATGGCCATAGCACTAGACCCCTAAATGTCGACTTTAGTTGACTACCGCGTCGAAAGGGTTAAAGTGTAGATTTAAATCTATCAAGAAAGGAAAGAGGAGATTCTGACCTATTGTCTCATTCATCTTTTCACCTCAGTCCCAAATGCCTTCAGTGAATAGCAAAAAACAAACAAAAAAACCTGGCCTCCTCTGAAAGCAGTAGAATGAAGTGACGGACTCACGTCTCCATCATCCTTAGATCTTTAACGGTCACAGATGCTGCCATCATTCACACTGGCATCGACATCATGCAATACAGTCATTTATTAATACGAAAAAGCTGGCAGTTTCCAGTGACAGTAGGCCAATCAACTGTTTGTGACAAAGTGAGAAGGGCGAGAGATGCAAAGTGTTTTGACTTTATGCAAATGAATACCGATTTAACTTTATACAAATGAATGAAAGCGAATCTATAAATTGGGGCGAGGCCTGATACAAACCCCCTCCCATCTGGTTCATTATCTGTGTTTCTGGTTCCATATTTCCAGTCCTACCTGCTGCTCCTGAACCAGTCAGTGATGCTCTCCATGCTGCTACAGACCTGAAGTGTTTGACTTGCCTAAAATAAATCATTCTGTTTCTTTACCAGTCTATTCTGGTACATCGAAACCATCTAAGCTCGTGCATCAAACAGATGGTAGAAATCACCAAGAGCAAAACATAACTTTAGGCTCATTTTAAAACTAATAGGAATCGACATGCTGCATGGATGATTTTAACACAGAGTTTTTCTTTTTTAGAGAGATGACATTTGACTGCTGGTCAAATGGATGGTTTTCTTCACTGTGTTTGGGAGCTAGCTTGTATCGATATTGCATTAGCCACCTGGCAGCAGTGAAACCGTGGCAACTGGCCGTTATCTAAAGGTCAGAATGCCCACTAGGCGTCCACTACGTGAGTGCTGAGTGACATTCGGTGAAAAAAAATCATAGCAAATCATCCAAAATTACTGTCTTTATAGAAATATAGGCAGGCATTTCCGTAACAGTTTACCTGAGGCCACAGTGGTGCTGTTCATCTGACTACCAGCGCTGCTGCTCACTCCCACATACAGCTCATCGTCCCCCTCGGTGGAAGAGGACGACGAGGTATCGGAGGTCAGCTCCTCGCTGGAGCTACTGCTGCTATGCAAGAGTTCATACTTCCTCCGGGCGATCACCTCCCTCTTCTTTCTCTGTAGCAGCAGACGTTCCTTCTGCTTTGGCGTGCGCTGAGCTCCTCCGCCGTTCCCACCCTTTGCAAATCTCTTCCTGTTAAGCTGCCGCCGTGAGCTCAGACATGGCCGTTTTACATGATGGGCTTCCGGGTTTTCAAGCCGCGCCCATTTGTGTGACCTGCTCGAGCGAGTTCGGCTCAGGAGGGCGCGCGTCGGCCCTGTGCCTCCCCCCGCGCTAGCGGACGAGGCTTTAATGTGCTGCTGTTGCCGACCATCTTCCTCTGAGCTCAATGTGTCCGAATCTCCGAAACGCAGGCTGGATGAGGGTGAGGACGCGCAGTCACTAAACGAGGATTCGACATTTCGCTCATCCTCGCTACGTGTCTCCAGACGGGGAGGAGGAATTGCTGTCTGGCTGAGTCTGCCTTCCTTTAGAGAGCAGTCTGAGGGTCCGGGCTGCTGGCTTTTTCGCTTCTTTCGGCTCCTTTCAGAGTCTCTGCGCCCCCCAGCGTCTCGCAGGGTTCGATGTCTTGTCTCGCCACACAGCGCTGTGAAATCTCCTCCAGTCTTGCTGATCACATCCACGTCTGAAGCAAAACTTTTAGCCGTCTCCATGGGTTCGGGATTAACCAGAGGCCCTTTCAGCGGGTCCTGTTTGCGGCGTGTGTCGGTCTGGACCTCGCTCTTCATTGCGAGTGGCTGGAAACAATATGGATACAGCAGTTCCTATGTGCCCATCAGCAGACCAGTGATCCCGCAACTGTGTGAAGGGGGGAAAGAAAGAAAAAAGAAAGAAGCAAACATGAGGGATTTGTCAAGAAAAGTCATCGAGATGGAACTGTCAACATCCTGTATGGGCAACAGAACAATAAATACAAACACTGGGAGGATCTGACTGTGCTAACCTTACTACACCTGAGTCAGTGAACATGTTTTCTCCTGTATAGAGAGTATAGTATGAATCTGTTTGGACTGGAAATCCAGTCTCACCGTTGCTCAAAGAAGAGGAAACACAGAATTAAAAGTACAGCGCAGGCTTTATATACATGCTGAGAAAACAAATAAGCCCACACCTATCCACTTTCTAATGCCTTCTGTCCATTATTAATGTAATAAATCAAGGGGAATATACAAGATAATGGAGCGGGGGACATTACAAGCTTTTGTACCGGCTTTATTTTAATCTGACAATAAGCGGACACAGAAAAAGTGCCTCTCACAAAGGAGGTCCAAGGGCCTAGCTATTTTATAACAGCTGTGCCATAGAACTGCAAGAGATACAAAAGCTACTCAACCCTCATAAAGCTCTTCATAGATTTAAAACACCTATTTACATTTTAAACTCAGAGGCAGGAATACGACTCAAGGACCGTAGGTTATAATGGAAGCTTTAACGTACATAAATAACTTTGATCATTCACCAAAATATCGGTCCTGTCATCATGGGTAAAACATTAATTCCACTAAGCCCCCCACTTCCTGTTCTTCTTAGTGTGATTATCAATTGCATATCTACTCATAAATATAATCTCTTCAGTGTAAACCCTCCTCTATTCAACATCTGTCTAAACCCCATCACCCTTTCCAGAGCAAAAAAAAAAAACCCCAAGCCAAATAAACCAGTAAAAACACTCTCACGTGTCAGCGCCGCCGAAGCGGCACAACATTTCCAATGCAACACCGGGTTTACATAAATTATGAAAACAGCCAGCTGTTTAAAAGAGGTCCACAGTCCCCCTGTTCAATGTAGTGCTAGCAGTGTTTGCCCGATTAACCAATATCCTTCCATAAGAAAAGTAAAGGGTTAAACATGCTTCAAACAACCTTGAGCTATAACACAAGCTTTAAGTCAAAACAAAACTGATCAAATACAATGCCGGTTTCATAATGAAAAGGAAACCAGCGCCATACACTTATGTATTTTCACTGGCGTCTTAAAACAAGCTCATTAAATAAATCATCAGCATCGTAAGATCATCAGAGTCAAAGGAGTACATGGCGATAATCGGTTATACAACAAATCATTTGTACAGTTGATCTCTCTCTCATTAACGGACTTATTGGGGGAGAGGTTGTCCGTTGACTTGAATTGTCTGATGATGTGAAGTGTTTTAGTGTGTGTGTGTGTGTGTGTGTGTGTGGGTGGGGTGTTTAAAATAATGGAAATCCAAGGAAAAACATCACTAAGGTCCATAAAAGTGCTACCCAAGTACGGTACACATGACAAGCAGCATAACGACCAACATAAATAGGTAAGGACATTGAGAAAACACTGAGGTGAAAAACACCAAATAATCACAGAAAAAACAGTACAGCTTCACAACAACCACAGCTCAACCGACGCTCGTAAGCAACTAGCAGTACGCACGCCACGGCCGCCTAGCGGACAATTGTTGAACTACTGGACTCCCCGGATTTTTAAGCTTTTGTACCGCACATTCTGGATAATGGATTATGTATTCAGACCAGCGGATTTTGTCCGTTGCATAGGATATCTGTTAATGCGGTGTCTGTAGATGAGAGGATCGACTGTACGTGCCTTCACTTACAAACAAATACCAAAGTAAATAAAATACAGTGAACCCCTGCCTATTGCGGGGGTCACGTTCTTGGAGACCTATCGGCAAATAGTCACCGTGCAATCAGCTGGACAGGTATCTGTAAAACAGTCGATCGGTTTTCTCCCTAAAAGCAAGCGATTCTGGTCTTATAATCAAGACTCTGAGAAACATGTTGGGATCATGGAGACATGTGATCCTGGTTCAGGTGCGAAGAAGCAGAAAAGCTGTGCTTTTGAGAATATGTCCTGCAATGTAACGTCTGGAGAATATGTAAGTAATATTAGCAATATTTCTTTTTTGACAGAAAGTATTCTTGTTCTTGGCTCTGCTGCAACCAAAGTTAATTTGACGATGGTGTCATTTTGGTCTCGCCCAAAAATAACATGAACAGAATTACACTCACTCGTCTGGTAAACGGCATCGTTACTGGACACTGTGACCAGCATCAAATATTCCCAGCCAAAGCACCGTTCAAAACATTGCCAGGAAGCATTCTGGGCAGCGTTAGTGTGGAAAAAGTATAAGCGACCTAAGGGCATTCATCTTCCTTATTTCAGACAAATCAAAAGGGGCACGCCAAGTATCCTACTGGGTGAAATCTGTACAAAAACTGTATTCACAGTGGAAAAAACACTGGACTGCCAATAACGCCGTATTACAAACCAACTCTAATTCTGACCATACTCTAAATAATAAGGGAATCCAGCGCTTAAAATTCGTAACAACAAAGACCTGCTGTACGCAGAACAACCTCTCAACAAAATAAAAACATGACCTAGCTCAGACCAACATAAATGCACATTAAAAACCGGTCAGCGAAATGATTTAAATCCCTCACGGATAAGCGGCTTATTCATATATATTACCCAAAGCGATACATGGGATGTACACACATGGAAGATCATCCGAGCTAAACCTAGTAAGAGCTCATCATACGCCTCGGATCCTTTGATGCTCGAGTCAGTGCAAGAAAAATCTCTTTAAAAATTCCTCATGTTTGCTTAGCTAATAATAACTGTGCGGTTTTCTCTCCCCTCTCCTACAGTACATCGCAAAACCCATCCTCCTCACCCAGCCCAGAGCAGGCACCACATTTTAATAAATGTCAAACCTTAACAGGGGGAGTGTGATGATAAAAAGATGCCACTAGTGAGATGTGCAGTGCCGTCCCAGGCTCCTCTGGGGTTCGACTCCTGAGCCTGCGCTGTGCCACTGAGCCGAGGAAGCGAGCGTGCAAGGTGCCCGCGGGGCTGGCAACAACAGCAACGCCCCCCTGGCACCGAGGTGGATACAGATTTCAGAACGTAGAGGATTGCAAGAGACACCTTTAATTCCCTCTCTGGAGGATCGCTGTGTAGATCCTATAGATGTCGAGTTACCTCACTGTCAGCGAAACACACATCGCACAGGTGACATTCTGCTGCACGCTGTATGAGGACCGGTGCAAATCTTATCTGAAACACATCTCTAATATATTTCTAATACGGAGGAACAATGGTCATTAGCTCACGGACACTTTAGTGTGCAAGACACAATGCCTGCGAGTACACGCTACTGTCAAATCGTTCTGATTAAAATTAAACTCCACTGCTTATTTAGTTTCACAGGAATCACATTCAAAACTGGTCATCAACCACATAAATCACAGGTAATAGTAACATATCAGGTGGTAAACCTCAACCTGAAAGAGGAAAACAATGTAGAAAGAATTGGTGCTATCCAGGTCACAAACAGTGCACTCGAGCACTACATAGTGTGCCTGAGTAGTGGTGTCTAGTGCACTATGTAGTGCGGGAGTGGGCGGAATGAGACAGCACGACTACTGTGTGTAATGTTTGACGTAAGTTGATACAAGCCCCAACATGGAGCTTTACATGGAATAACAACAAAAATAAATCTAATACTGTCCAGTAGCTTTCCCAAAGAAAGCCTTATTAATGGCCCAGAATCACATCGTAGTGCAGGAAACACACCGGCGATCACGGCGTTGAGAAAAGTTGATATTTACACAGGGGTATGGCGGAGTCGACGCTGACTCAGGGTGCCTGCTTCATGCCCCCGGGGCGCGGAGAGCAGGACTTTCTACTCAAGACACTTAATGAAGCAGAAGTCCATAATAAACACTCGTCCAGTCTTACTGCACACTGGACAAATTACTACAGTGTCCACACACACACAGCATCTCCACACACACACACACACACACACACACACAGCATCTCCACACACCCACCCACAGCATCTCCACGCACCCACCCACAGCATCTCCACGCACACACACACAGCATCTCCACGCACCCACCCACAGCATCTCCACGCACCCACCCACAGCATCTCCACGCACACACACACAGCATCTCCACGCACACACACACAGCATCTCCACGCACCCACCCACAGC
>JAQMCW010000023.1:11008584-11024683 GCA_030068335.1 Chrysichthys cranchii
AACCCACGCGAACACGGGGAGAACATGCAAACTCCACACAGAAAGGCACCCGTGCCGAACCCGGGGCTCGAACCCAGTACCTTCTTGCTGTGAGGCGACAGTGCTTAGCCACCATGCTGCCCAGGAAGAGGATACTTTGCAATTAATTTATGACTAATTAATAAGTCACAAAGGAAGTGCCACATAACTACAGCACCACCCATTTAACTTGTTTCTCTAAAAAAGCTATTCCTGAGGTTCCTAAATTAGTTTTTAAATACTAAACACCATTCATAATATATACTATGGCAATTATATACATATGCTGTGGCTTTTTAAAGCCCAGTCGGGACATTATTTAAAACTTCCACAAATTCCACATCCAAACTGGAGCTTGAGAGAACATGGAGAACAACGTTTATCTTTCAAATCCATGGACACATAGTCATTTTACAGAGACGGATTTGTTCCCACTGTGCTTATTTAGGAATGATAATGTTCTGTTGGGAAAGGGAGAGGTTGAAATGCGGAAACACAAGAGGCAAAAGTTCAGAATACTTCTGTGGTTCACCCAGGATCGGCAAACTCTCCTTTTAGAACGTGATAATGAGTCCTCCTGTTACATCATACACATCCCATGGTGTTACGATCCAGAGACTGACCCTTAGCTATGAACTAACATTCAGCACAAGCCATTAAATACAAAGACTGGCTTCCATAAAAAGCCTACTACATTTAAAATCAGGCTGTTTTTGTTTTTTTAATTTTAGAAAGGCACTGTGAAGTATACAATTGCAAACTACTACTTACCTCCTTCAAAACACAGCGTTAAATGAAGGCCTGCATTACGAGTGAGATGAAGCTTTACTGGGTGGCCTGATTGTAAGTGGTTTGCGAAAGTCAGGGTGTGTGTAAGGAGTTTGATATATAAGGATCACATCACTTTGGGAGAGTCCAGGAGTACAGTAAAAATATACTCTGGCTTTGGCTTGCATGGCTCTTTATGAATGGCATAAACTTTTGATTTACCTACATTCAAATGAGCACACTTAGTTGCACATTTGGAATATGACGCAGCCAAAAAATTAATCCGTTCTTTTACCCTGTAAACTTGAAGCTCTTTCTTCTTCAGGTGTGTGCATTCAAACCAACTACAAATCTGAGAATCTCAAAATCTTAGCAAAAGAAAAAAAAAAGGAAAAAGGAAAAGACACTAAAATCTGTATTAGACGTAATAAGGAACGGGGGTGAATTTTTGCGACATATTTTCCCCATAAAGTGTTGGAAGAGACCGTTAACCCAAAAAAGTAATCCAGCAGAACTTGAAGAATTCCTGCAGCACCAGCCCCAGATCCATACAGTCTGGCAGTTCCCAAATGCAAATTCCATGGCCTTATATGGCGCGCATGGAGCGGAGTCAGGCCGGGCACAGGAAATGGCTGCGTCTGATTCAGTATCACAGTCAGGCGGCACTTTCCCCCCCTCCCCTTCAAGTTCACTCCACTTCCCAGACATCTGGTTTTCACACCACCAGCTGTTTTCATAAAGGTTCTCAGAATTGGAAATACTGAGACAGAACAGGTTATTCCTTCCCTGTCCTGACATTTTGCATCGAAAGGCAAGAGTGATTCAGAAACAACAGTCACTCTAAACACTCAAGCACATGCAGTACATGCATGAGGTTTTATCTGTACATCATGATAAGTTAAATTGCAGAAGCTCAGTTAGTCATCCATTTTAAAGCTGAACGTTATACCACAGGTTCATGCCATGGGCACTTCAGGAGAACCTCAGCAGATTAGAAGAAGAAACAGTAAATCAATTATTGACTGGACCCTTTCAGTTTCATCTGGGTAAAGAGGCAGGTGGATGATGTGGAAACAGAGACGGTGGATCTTTAATGAATCAGTGAATAATTAATACAAAGCATGGCACATGAAACCAGAAAAAAGGTTAACCCTGTGAGAACTGTTGGAAGTAGATCACAGGCATTTTTAACAAGCACATTTTTATAGAAAAATCTGTAATTATTCATAAAGTGCAGCCATTAGACTTTTAGCTCAATTGCTGAGACCCTTTAAAGGAAGAGTCTTCAAGTTGGCATGTTAGCTTACTTCACTTCCTTAAACCCCTGGCTCAACAGCAGGCCAAACCAATACCAACTCATTAAGCTTTTACCAATTCCAAAACTCCAGCAGTAGTCAACTGAAATTTGTTAAGGCCCTGGCTGCCACTGGTCCAAATAAGCAACTAGCATGACTGAATGGCAACCTGGTCCCGTTTCATGCACCATAAATCATTAGTGATTGGCTCATGGCTATAAATAAGACCATTTGCAGTGATCATGGAGCGTTTTACAATATGACGCTTGGCTAACACGAGGAATCTGAACAGATGAGATGTCTGTTTTGGTGATGAAATGAAGAATAGGCGCATACAATTCTGTCTAATCGTCTTTTGTTGTCACTTGAGATGCTTTCAGGAAAATAACGGATATAAATGCATGTGATTGGCGGCGAAAGAGGATATGTGATGGTTTAGAAAGCTGGACTTGCTGAATTACAGCCAGGTTTTTTATACATCACTTGGTTCTGCTGCAGTATATTTCGAGTGTTTGGTTCAGTCTGCTGAAACCCGTTGCCAGGTATGAATACTGACCACAGTCTTAGTTGATGGTCACACGTTCTCCAATGGCAATTAATTTTGCGAGTTTTATCCACTTGTATTACTGTGAGATTTATGCAAGGGGCACTTACAAAATGTCTTTCTGGAGGGACAGGAATGATTTTCTGTGTTTGCAAACTATTGGATATTCATTACCCCCAGTGTATAAACTTGGACTTAAGTGGTTCTGGAACATGGCAGACCAATAGCTCCAAGTTGGCACAAGAGCAAACTCTTAGTCCTGAGTACTGTCAGCTCCTGTGTACAGAATAAGGAGACGAATAACTCTATCCCAATGCCAGAGAGCGGGTGCCAAGCTTGCTCGCTTGGACTAGGTGTGGTGTCCCTGCCTCAGCATGGTACAATAGGAAACAGAAAAGTTCTCACACTGAAACCAGGAAAACATGAAATGAAAACATTGTCATAACATATCTTGGAAATCATACTATACACTAGGAAGAAAAAACATCCACTTGGTAAAAATCCCTGACAACATAAACACAATCACTGATGTAAAGAATTAAAATGATACTTTTTCTTCCATTATAATGCTGATATATTTCTTCTATTATATCACACAACATAGAGCTGCACACAAGGGCTTACATGATGTCATCAAAGTCTAAAAAAAAGCCAGCGATTATTTGTGACGTAATGCTCTGATAATTATGTCGATAAGATTACCGGAGCTCATAAGTGTTGAGGGAGCTTGTAGCCTGAGGGTGGAGGCACTTTGGTACCTACGTCGTCTCCAGAGACAATGCCAGTGCAACAGGACCCAAGATGGGAGTGGCCCATAAATGCATGGCTACTGCTTAAAAATCCCAGTGCCAACATTTCTAAGTTCAGCCTAGGTTTTTGTTTTGTTTGTTTTTTGATCCTGCTTTACCCTTTCAGCTGTGGAAGGAAAACATGCAATAAATAGAGTCTAATAGGGAAGTGAATTTGATGAGCAAATGTGCGTACCATTTTGGTACCTCTTCAGACAGCTGAATGTTGGTGCATCATTTTTATATCTATATCTTTGACTTCCTGTGTCACATAATGGTTCCTGTTTTTCTAGGCTGTAGTTTTCATCCAAGCAGAACCTTCTGTGCATAAGAATCACGTTTGTGCACCACAGCTAAAATCAATTTCAGTGGAAAGTAGCACATCACAGAATGCTCCATACAAATTTAAGTGTCCAATCATGTCCAGGATCTATAATCGAATGGTTCTAAAGCTTTGAGATCAACTACTGGTTTCTTTATCCTGCTGAAAAATTGAAAACAGAATCGAACTCTGGGCAAGCACTGCAAAATATGGTGGAATGGCTGGGATTTTTTTTTGCTCCCTGGGTGGTCTAAGATTCACGTCCAGAACTGGGAGAAGCAAGCACTACGATAGATTTGTTTTTCCAGAATAAATTACTATGTCTGGCTTTACAACTGAACACTTATCCTGTCATAGCCAAACATATTCTTTAGATAGTTTGACTGCAAAATTTAAGAGACCAAAAAGCTGAAAAGCAAACATAACACTGTGCCTATGAACTCCATATTGCTGATTAGGGCATTAACAATTTTCCTCTATCTACGTGGACTACAGAACTATAAATAAAGTCGATCATTTTCAGTCCATCGTCAAGGGCCATGCTCTCTGGCTGCGAGGGAAGGTATAATCTCTCTCCAGTGTCAATCACAGTGAAACTAGCCAGTCATTGATGTCAATGAGCTCATGTATCCAAAATAGGGTGCATAGTGCTTTACTTCAGGTGTGTTATGCTGCCCTGTTATGCAACATGAGCAGCAGTCCCAAAAGACATGGTTGGCTGGGTTCAAGTGTCTCAGAGGAAGCACATGCTATGCTGCATTTTACTCAAGGTTACAACATGTAATTCCCCACCTCCAACCAGTAAAAGCCCCCTCAACTTCAAATTTCCAGCTGGGGGATGTCTTCTCAACTACTCCAGTTTCTTCCCTGTTTACAGAGCGACGACCGACAAGTTATGTGGCATATACAAGTATCTACTTTAGATCAGTCAACATACAGATATATATATTTGTGAGATCTTAAACAATGTCTATACAGTTCGCTGTTTGAGGAGGAAAATCTAAATCATTCTTCACAGTTAGCTGCTGACAAAGGTAGAACATGGAGTAGTCCATGTTTTTTTTTTTTCACTTCACAAGTTGAGCGTGCCAAGGTGGAAAACAGGATGTCGTTCCAACCTGCAAATTATGACCTACAAGGCAAGTCAAAGGCAGCGTTAATCTTTATTGTTAGTTGCAGTGTGATAGAGGAGAGCTGGCTGGTGGGTGGGAACTGGGGAGGACATTGGAAAAAAAATGTTGATTATTATGTGCATAATGGAGGTGTAGTTCCCAGAGTCAATTGCTCTTATAATATAAGCACTTGGTGTTAAGTGGCTCAAACAGCTGCTTGAGCAACTCCAGACCAGCAGGAGTCAAAGCTTGTGGTCTCTGCTAATTGTCCCTCTTTTTAAAACAACACGAACACAGGACTTTCCCAGATCAAAGCCAAATTCGATGTGAAAGTGAAAAAAAAAAACCCAACTAAACACATCACTAAAAGACACAATGGCAAGTCAGTCTGTGTGTGTACGCAGCTCTGGATGATCTTATGATGATATTTAAGCACAGACCACATAAAATTGATTCAACAAAAAACCAAAGATCACTGAAACAACAACAACAACAACAAAAAAAACAGGTCTGCTGGTAAGACTTACAGGTTGTTAGTCCAATTATACTCTCACAGCTTTTACAGGCTTGATGAGTATGAGAGGGGATAAGCCTGGAGGGAGTGTGTGTGTGTGTGTGTGTGTGTGTATGAGAGAGAGAGAGAGAGATAGAAAGAAAGAGAGAGAGAGAGAGAGAGAGAGAGAGAGAGAGAGAGAGAGAGATAGAGACTAAGGGTAGTGAACAGGATGATGATGAGCAAACACAGCTAAAGAAAAATACACACTTCTGGAACTGGATATTCACTCATTCCAGTACAGAACAGAAGATGAATAAACAAACTTATGCCGTGGTGTGATAAACTAAAGAACTAAAGGTTTTCCTTTTCTGCCATAGCCCAATAAACAACTTCTAAAGGAATGAGAATTTGCTTTGAGGATTTGTTTATGGCCTATAAAGGAGCAAGCATGTGTCCTGCAAAAGACCTGCCTTACAGTAAGCCTTCATCTACTACGTGTTAATAACCATCGCCTCGTATAAACTAAACTGGCCAAACAAATTTTCTACACATTCATAGACACACAACAACGTCAGGGCCGTTTTACTAGCCCACATGAGAGGCTCCTAACGAGTCTGTTAATCAAAGTCAGGCATGTGTGGGAACTTGATTAAACTAAATGACGCGTCCTGCCCTCCCCTCAGCTGTCTGCTTTCAGCATGGGTCTGCCAAGAACTCAAGTCACAACGCCTTCCAACACATCAGCCTAACAAAGGGCAGCACATATCTGAAAACAGAAACGCCCTGTGCGTTACAACAGCAATGGAAGGGCCAGTTGGACTGGTCGTCCTGGGTGATCCTAGGAGGCAGATGCCCTTGAATACTGATATGAGGCTATTTACAGCATCTCTTAGCTCTTTTCCATCGAGGGAGTTCAAGGGCCGGTTTGCAGCCGGTGCCTAATCTCGAACCAGTTCTGCGCATTTCTACAGCCAGAGAACTGCCTCTTGATGAAGAATACTGATTCAAGAGTGGCACAAACACTTTGCTGGTCTAGAACTAAGAACTGCTTACGTTAGGGGCTGGGTCGAATATCGTGGCCTAACTGGAAACTAAAACTTGACCACCATTAAAAAAACAAAACAAATCTCGAGTAGCGGAGAAGTGGAGTTGCGGAGACGTATACAGATGTACACAGTAAGATAATGACATGGCCCTATGGTTGCTCTCTACTCCCATGGAAAACCAACTGGTTCTTAGAAGATTCACAAGTTGAACCAACTCTGACCCAGCATTATTACCAGCCCAGAACTAGCACCTTTCATTGGTAGAAAGGAAGTACCTGATAACTTCCGAGACTGAAGCCTTGAAGAGAATACCCTGAGTTCTGAACTCTACTGCAAGCAAGAAAAGAGGAATGTTGTGTAGGGGCTGGCTGGAGTGGCTCGCTGTGGACTGGACTGCCCTGTGTGTGTGTGTGTTTCTGACGATTAAGGGAAAAGTAAACAGGTTGCGCTAAGGAATGCTCCCACTGTAAGGCCCTTACTCACAGCCAACGGGAGCTGGGTGCTGGTAAAGCGTGAGGAACACTGCAACACCACTCCGAGAACTCCCTTTTACAAAGCCTCTCAGTCCTCCTGCATACACACGAGCGTGTATGGCACATTTTATAGCTTTTCCCACCTCCTACATAGCCGAATCAACTCCTCAGCTATTGTTAAAGGATTTACGAGACAAACCAAGTGCACTGGAGCAAGGAAAAACGCCAAACTCCCAAATATAGCATTGGAATTGTGAAATATTGGATTTATTGGCCTCACAAAACTGCATATGTAGACAATCTGAGATTGAGCAAACACATGCCTGTTGTTACTTACAGTCACAATACATACACACAAACATTAGACTTAAAAGATTACAAAGCCAAACTGAGCAAACTAGAAAAACAGAGGGAGATCAGAAAGATAAGACGAGGTCTTTGCCACGTGCATTTCAATCTCTCCCTCATCGGTTTCTGACTCATGAGCTTAATCTAAATCCTCCATCATCGGTGAAATGTGACCTCTACAGAGTAATTACGCTGAACCTTTCTGCTGCAGTGCTCCTGGAATCGCTGACAAGCAGGGAAAACGTGGCAGTGTGAAAATTACTCCGCTGATACACACACTGCTGTAAGAGCCTCCAGGGGGACGTGGATGACGATGAATCATTTTCCTGGTGAGAAGACATTTCAACCAATAGCTTCATACGCCGTACATCTGGCTATTGTCGCAAGCCTGAAATCGGCTGTAATTTTTCGCACAGCCTATGATCAGACGTCCTAAGGGAAGTGATGCAGGATGACTATTGCTGGTGTGACTCACAGTGAGCTGCCCAGAGGTGGCCTGGTGATTAGGACACATTAAGGAACTACACAAATCTGGGACAAAGACTCAGATGCCATTAAATCTTACATTATATGGCAACAGATCAGTTATTTAAACTCCTCATAGACATGCAAACACATCACAAAATCATTTGTAGGAGCATTTAAACCAAGACTAATCCTACAATCTTGGAGGTTGAACCTTTTGACGTATTCGGCATTCGTCTACAAACATTTATGCTCAACAAATGAATTCTTCTAAATGACACAGGGTATTTACAAAGCGCACTAAATATCCTGGCCTCCCACGTTCTTGGAAAGCTGCTGCTTGTACTTGATAGACGTCTTAACATGAGTCAGCGTATGCAAATCCAGCCCTGATGCGTTGTTGTGATTGAGGTCAGGATGTGAAACAGGCGAAAAACATGAAAACAGCAGCGTTAGGTCTCTGTGTGGAAAATAATAGAACGAGGATTCGTTCTGTAGCGCACACAAGCTGGGTTCTCCCTCGAGATATAACCATAATATTCTCCTTCTTAGTGCTAACAAGGAACAATGATCATTATGTTGTTCGGTACTCAGAGGTTAAAGGCACAACAGCAAGACCTCATCTGGGTTTTAGTTTGAGGACAGTCAAAAGTAGTAAGGTCAGATACAATTTATTATATTAGACAATATATAACTATATTACTATATAATATATTATATATATGATTGTAAAATATATGAATAATTTTCACTATTATCCATATACATTTTCCCACATCTGGACAGAGGCAATCATTTTTATACTGTGTAAGTAATAAACCATGACAAGGCATGCTGGCATTGGAAGAAACCACAACAGGCTGGTGTGATGCACCCTGCCACAAAGCAAACTTACTATTACCACAACAAAGTTAACCTATTGTAGCATGTTTTCTTTCTCTTATACCATGTTATTTATTTAATTAATTACAGAATGACACACACTAATCAAGCTAATCAATTTATTGTTATTTTTAATATTGTGGAAAGTCCACGAAGCAAGTTAGTTCCTGTTATCATCCTTCTTCTTTCTTTACAGAAATCTTCACCGTTCCAATATTTATACTTTGTGACGGAACACGTTTTTAAATCTATTTATTACTAATCTGAGATTACGTATGAGTGCCCGCCAGAGACGTCCCTGTGAACTAGCTGTTACTATAGGAACCAGAATATATAAATATAAAGTGGTGATTTGAATTACAGCTGTCAGACAATTAATCAACAATTTCTGACCAATCAGATGTGAGAACAGCCAGCACTGTGGTATAATATCATGTAAGGCAGTGTTTCTAAAAGACGTGGGGCTCTGGGACCCCCAGGGGTCTGTGAAGCACAGCTAGGGGGCCTGGGAATTTGTTTTATTTTGTGGTAGAAATTACAACCCATGTTATCAAAGTTATATTTAGGGTGCCAAGCGCCAAAGTCGACTCAGACCTAGTGTGGCCTATCGGTGGAAGATCGGTAGAAAGATGAAATTCATAATGAGGGAGTCCGTGAAATTCATCTCACAGTTGCAGTGGTACTTGGGTAGTAAATATCTCAAAACCCCTCATATACTGTAAGGGACTGTTAACCACTTGAATTCTTTAGTTAAGTGTTCCTGAAAGAAAAGCCATGCCTTTTTATATCTGTGCTTTTTTTCTATTCCCAAAACGATTTTGATGACATTTTCAAAGTGTTATATTTTTAAGGCAATGCAAAGCCATTTCCCCCCACCTCAACCTAGCCAACCTCAGCCTAGTTTTTCCACAACCACTGTAGGACATAGCATTTAAAATTCTCTCTGAGCTGACACCCAAAACACCACAACTCCCAAACCGATCTAACCCAAACAGTGACACAACATTTACACAGGAGAGAGAAGGCGGATGCTACGAAGGACCTTTGCAGGTTGCCTTGCAGATAAATCTCTAAAATATCAGGATTTCTGTAGTGCAGTCTAATTGGAGGTCATGCGGTCAAGTTTGCCTGCATTGACAGAAATAATAATGCCTGCAATCTATGATGAGAAGATCCAAACTGTCACATGACTATTAATGTCTTCATCATCAAAGGTGCAAACCCTTAATATGAAATCATAGTTTAATTTCTGTGATCCTCTACAAATCTGGAACCAAACACATGACTGAACAGTCTGGTTGTATCGATGGAGATAATTTCATTGCTGCTCTGAAGCATTCCTGCAAAGGTGCGTTCTTAATTTGAACCCTTCGTGCACCAATACAAGGTGGAGATGCAAATCAAAAGAGCATTTTGGTACAAGACTTTGACCCTGTATGTCAAATGGGTGTGTCCCACGAAAACCAGTTAATTACTCATGAGTGTGGTTCACTGCGGTTCCTATGTGGTTTGATCATGGAAAAATTGCACGCTGCCCTAAACACAGGTGGGGCATCAGAACAATTTAAGGTATTTGAGCTACAAGACTGTACACCCTATGGACTGTGGGTAAGTGGAGATGATTATTTTGCCTATTGCAAACCAAGACAGGGAACAACCATAAGTAATGGTGCAACAAGTTACGAGATGAGTTGAGTTATCAAAGCCACAACGTTCTGGCTGGTTGAAGATCCAGAGCTGCGTTTCTCCAAGAGCAACACCTTTCCATGAAGAAAAGCTCCTCTTTCTTCCACTATCAATGCCTTCATTGCATTTTCTTTATATTATTATTATTTTTTTTATTTTTGAGTCAAGGATATGCCAACCGTTGCTACGAATGAAGAGCTACAGTGGAGTAAATTAAACAGTTATGAGGTTGCTGCTTTAATTTCTCTGTCTCCAGAAGAAGCCTTAACGCTGTACCTCTGTCCAAAACGAGACAGCGAGAATACAGACCATATACCGTTTCTGTTATTCCATTATGAAACATGGGGTTTTATGGTTTGGCTAGAGGGAATGCTACCATAATCTCTTCCAGAATATGGCTAGCTTGTGTTAAAACAGAACTAGGACAGCAAAGCGAGTAAGAGCTGGGCAGAAAAATGCCATGATCTACGAATCTCTATGTTAAGAGCGAGCAATAAGCATTACAGATGATACACACTATGGAACCATATGGAGCACGGAGCATGCAGGGGAAAGGTTACTGGCTTTACTTCTGAAAAGAACTAAACATGCATACTTAAGTACTTTAGTAATTGTCGTAGTCTATTTCTGGGTTTTGTTTTGTTTTTTTTTTAAATCCGGTAGGACTGAGAGAATTGTTATTCTATCCGTTTGGTCATTGAACAATAATGGTTCGACTCCAAAAAAAAAAAAAAAGAAATACTAGGCTTGAATTCAGTCTGATTAATCAGATATCCAGCAAGCTTGACGAAGCCTGGAACTGTTTTAGAGAAGAAGACCAAGAAAAACGTGCAAAATTGATCAAAATGGTTGCAAGAAAATATGGCATCTCAGCTCGAGTGCTTCGTGAATGCCACAGCTCGGGAACGGAGGCTGAATTGCATCTTTAGCCTCTTGGCAGAATGAGACAGAGTGCAAAAACTAAGTTTTGAAAATGTGTGTGTGCATGTGTGTGTGTGTGTGTTATGGGGAGATGGGAGAGCCCTCCCCACTGGAGCTCTTAATGCAAAACACATGCTGCCATACTGACCTACTATTCAGCATCCGGAAAAAGACACAGAGATGGAGAGAAAGAAGAGTTAGAAGACAGAATGTGCAAACCTTCTGCTTGCTGTCCCAGACAGCCCATGTGACTGCTTTTTTTTTTTTTGTTCCACGCACCAAACAGAAAATCTATCTCAGTTTAACCCACATGTGCCTTTTAGGCAGAAAAAGAGAAAGGACGGGAAGACTGGCAGATGTTTGTTTAACACTGGTGAGATTTCAAGAGCGTGACCTTCACCATGGGTCATCTGCACCCCTGTGAAGGTCATAATAGTCTTAAGCTCTGAAGGTAAATGTGGATCCCATCTTTCAATGACGCATCACTGTATCCAAGGACGACTTTTGGTTTTGTAAAACAAAGCAAAATGAATGAACACAATGTGCCGGGTTGAACGTCTAGACGTCTTGTGTTTGGAACAACTCTGATCCTCAGTTTGTCACAGACTCGGATCAGTCAGTGATGTGGGAGCTGTATTTATGCTAGACGTGGACGTTAAACGTTGCCTCCGAGTTGGAAACCTACTCCATTTCCTTTGGGCTTCCATCATCGAAATGAGGACTTTTTCTGAGGAGACGCCAACGCAAAACTGTAGTCAAAACAATAATATCTCAACACTCTTCAGAGAAATCCCTGACTGCCATTTTTACACTCTAGCAATGGGGAGTAGGTTTCTATGTGTGATTCTACAAACCTGACTATCCTGACTCTTTGAGAATTAAAAAAAAAAACATTTTCAATTACCAGATAAACAAGAACACTATTAATTTCACCTTCTTTGCTAAGCTGTTCATTCTAACAAACACTAACTTATGACACATACACCAAAAGGCAGAGATGGTAAATAAGATTACGTACGCAGTTCACACCTAGACAGGAGCAGCGTGCATTAGGGATGCATTACCTAAGATGGTTTGTTGTCTGTTGTCTTCAAGCCTGAAGGAAAAACCGGTTCTGCAGGTGACCAACCTTTTAAAGCATCTGCTGAACTACACTGAGGAGATGGATGGACTGGCTTAACCTGCTCTGTTGCTGGTGCAAAGAGACCAAACATGAAATACAGCACCGGTGGATAGCAATAGCAGAATGTGATACTCAGGAGCTGGAGTCCTTTAAAATAGTGACATGATCAGAAAGAATAAAGACTATATCCAAAATGGAAATTATGTAACTGCATATAACTCTGACCAGCAGTCAAGGGATAGGCCATAAACCAGCCATCTCTCATTTAGCCTAGATACACGGACCTAAAAAGTGCCAAGAAGCTAAAGCAGATGTTAGATGAATAAATCGATTCCATGTAGCCTTGGATGGTGAACAGAAATCCAAAGTCTTCATAGCTTTCTGTTACAATCTGTTTCTCTCTCTCTCAGTCAAGCTGTACATGATACTCCTGAGATATCAGTGGTCCTGACCGCTCTTCTTTCTGGACCTGCCAGATCCATCCTGATGTCCTACTTCTGGTGCAAAGTTATCATCAATTGAAATCTGAAAATTGCGGAAAATTATTAACTGCTTCAACATATACATAGAAACTGTGAAGATGGTGTTTGACTGCTGTTGACATGAGCGGTTGTGACTTAAAATACCATGAAGTGTCTTGCACTCAAATCTCCATTAGTAATCAGGTGAAACAGAACAGACTTTATGTTTGACCTACAGTGAATCTCGTGCTACACAACTGTACATTTGGACTATATAACTCATGGTTATAGATTTGAGTTAGTTATAACGGCACTATCCGGTGTCACCCAAATGAGGATAGGTTCCCTTTTGAGTCCGGCTCCTCTCAAGGTTTCTTCCTCTTGTCGTCTCAGAGAGTTTTTCTTGGAACTTAGTACATAAACTGGAATTTCTATACTTTTGGGAAGCTGTTTTGTGACAATGTCCATTGTTAAATGCTCTATACAAATCAAAGCAAATTGAATTGAATTACCAGAACTACACATAAGGGCTGATGTCCTTTGTTGGGTCAGCTTCCACTGCTTCCATCTATCCAACTATAAACAAAAAGCTACAAGAACAAAAAGCATGCAAGCAAGTTATGTCAAATGAGAAACTGAGGAAATACAAGCAGATTAGGAGGACGGATGATGAGACTGAAGTTGAAATATTTTGGACATATCGTGAGACGCTATGAATCACTGGAGAAGGATCTCATGATGGGAAAACTGAAGGCAAGAAGAGAAGAGGAAGACAGAGGCTGAGATGGATAGGCATTCATTACTGGAGTAATGAACATGAAGCTGAAAGGGCTCAAAGGGGCAGTGCTTCATAAAAGCGACTGGTGTGCTAAGATCCATGAGGTCACGAAGAGTCCAACTCGCTTTAATGACTGAACAACAACAACAACAACAACAACAGAGTCTATGTTCTGTAGCCACATTCATTTCGATGTTCCATCTAGGAGATTTGAATTTGGTAAGACAGATTTTAGTTAAAGATCCACATCTTCACAGAAACAAAGCAAGTAATCTCATTTTAAGCTACTTATATGAGAAATGTTAAGTATGATGACTTTTAATTTTTGCTCCATCCATCACAAGGAGGAAGCGGGAGTCAATCCCATGCGAGAGGTGGGGTACACCTTGGGCAAGTCGCCAATCTATCCCAGGACTGACACATAGACAAACAGCCAGATTCACACTCATATTCACACTTATGGACAATTTAGAGCAGCAAGTTGACCAAATCCACATGTCTTTGGGAGGAAACCGAAGTATCCAGAGGAATCCTATACAGGCACGGGGAATACATGCAGTGCAAACTCCACACAGAAAGGCTCAGTTAGCCAGCAGGTTTGAATCCAGAACCTTCTTGCTGTGAAGCGATGGTGCTGTCTACATATTGCCTTTGGGTAACTATTGTTTCCCTCTTATCCATGGCTCTCTTTTTGTCTCAGTATGGCGATCATTAAAAACAAACAAAACAAACAAATAAATGTATGTATGTATGTATTACTGTCTATCAGGTATCAAGGTCTTCTTTATTGTCATCGGTGTGCATGTACGTATGAATTAGCATATCTCCATGGACCACTTAGACACATATGACAAAGTAGAATGTGCAGAAAACAATGTGCAAACTGTGCATGTTAGGTATAGCGCAAGACAAAGGACATGTTCGAACAATGCTACAACGAAGCAGCTGATTTGCTTAGACTGTCCAAACAATGCAAAAGTGAAAAACACAAGTTCAACATTGAATTAAGTAGCAGTAAGTGATTACCAGTACCAGTGCAAAGTCAACAGCAATAAATTAATTAAGTCAATTCTCGTGTAGCATCAGAACAGAAACCAGCATTTACATAAGTACTCAGTATTAGTAACTGTGTACTGAGTAACATCATATTGCACCACATAGACAGTGAACAGACACATGTCATATATATATACACGTGTATGTATGGATGTATATGTCTGGTCTAATCAGTCTAATCATCACTTAGAGATGAGAGTCTAATCAGAGTATGATCTGTTAGACAGAGGGAGCCTGTTCTTCAGGTCAATAGGAAAAACAGAGGAGAGAAGTAAGTCAAAGCACAATAGCAAACCTGACACCAAGCCTAAGGCTTTTTTTCTCCACAGAACTGAGTACTGAATTCACTAAGACACCTCAATGGTCCATTCAGCGCTCCTGAATCCCTCAGACCCCCCATCCTCGATCCCAAACACTATCCCACTCTTCCTCGACTGTGGCCTCAAGAGTTATTTACATAGAAAAATAGCAAAAAAAAAAATATATATATATATTATTATTATTATTATAATATAATAATAATAATAATTATTATTATTATTATTATTATTATTATTATAAAGTCTCTTTTGAAGTCAGCCATTTCCATTAAACCTCTTTATTTACTTTATTATTAGTGTATAATCTTAAAACAATCATGGTTATATAGTAAGCTCAAACTTCCCCTCTGACTAATAAATAAAAGTACTAATGATGACACCGGGCATCTTTAAAGTACACAGAAATAGATCAATATTTAGTGTGTAGATATTTCTTCAGTGAGCATGCCCAGACTGATGTGTATTCAGATGTTTTCCGACACACAGACAGGTCAGTGGGAAAGGCAACTCACCATAGTCACAGCTGCGGACACAGAGACAGACACCTTATTACAGCAGTCCGCTCTGTTGCTGAGCTCTGACTTCGCACAGTATCCTTTGTGTGTGTCCCTGTGCCAGTAACACAAGTCCTCTGTGTCTCTCGGTGTCTGTCTCTGTGTGTGTGTGAAGCACAAGCTGTAGGAAAGTCCTCTAAAACCGTAAAAACGCGTCTGAGTTGGTCCTCAGAGGTCCATCGTCGAGCAGCGGCAGGTCTGCAGTTGCTAAGGCTGCGCTGTATCTCAGTGAGCAGAGAGCAGCTGGTGGCGGAGCGGAGCGGAGCGGCTCACTCACTCACTCACTCACTCAGTCAGTCAGTTCACCTCACCGTGCCGCTGCTGCTGCTGACGGAATCCACATGACGTGACCACTCCATAAATGGTAACCTGCTCAAACCGACTGACCAATAGGAGGCGCTGTTGTCTTCTTGTCGTTTAAAGGCTGACTTCATAATGAAGCACTACACAGGAGCAAGGAACAAGTTTTTTTTTTTAAGCAGTAGCTACAGAAATACAATAAATCTTTGCCATTTGATATTCTGCTGTCTGCTATTCTTATAGCCTTACAAGTAATTTTGTATTGGATCTATCTATCTATCTATCTATCTATCTATCTATCTATCTATCTATCTATCTATCTGTCTGTCTGTCTGTCTGTCTG
>JAQMCW010000023.1:11138233-11151340 GCA_030068335.1 Chrysichthys cranchii
AAGAGGCGCGAAATAAATAATTATATTATTCTGTGAGGAAGCGCAGCGGCTCGCTCCGTTTTTACACAGTTGGTCTCACCGAGACCAGCGGGCCGAGACCAAGACAAGACCAGGACCAAAGCGGGTCGAGACCAAGACAAGACCGAGACCAAATGGACCCGAGGCCGAGACAAGTCCGAGAACACGAAAAATTGGTCTCGAGACCAAGACCGGTCTCGAGAACTACATCCCTATGATAGTCCTGTTTAATTTTTGTGCTCTATACTGCAAAATGTGTCTTGTGAATGAAAATGTGTTTTGAGTTTTGCTAAAAGAGTCAATCAGATCTGCAAATTGGATCTATCCAGCTGAATATTGTTTAAGGTTTTGACAAAATAGTGATTGATTCAGTGAATGTCTTTTTGCAGCTGACAGGTTTGCAGGGAGATTAGGGTTTAGTGTTTCAGCAATTCAGAAAATACTGTAATAACTTAATGGTTATTAACAAAGATATACAGTATAGTGCTAATAATGGGAACATTTGCCTAAATCATGTAAAATAGTGAAATGATCTGAAAGTCTTTCAAAATGATGACTTATTTTTCCTGTGCTTAAGTTTCATATGAGACATTCACTATGTATTCATAAATTCTGTTCCATGTAAACAGAGCCTTTGAAAGGAATTTATTTTGTGTTCATACGTCTCATTTCATACAAAAATCAAACAATCCGGATTAGCTAAACTTCAAGGGAACTAGCTACCAAGCTGAGCTGCTGGACGGATCCAAAATAGCTTCTTACAGGCCACATATTGTAATAGATAGGATTCAGAAACTACAAAGTAGGGAGTAGGAAGCCATTTGGGAAAGCATGTAGTCTACTTCCTGGTCTAGCAATTGCTATTACCATAAAAACAGCTATTTATATTGTCTCTCCTATGTCTCACTTGCTATGTGGAAATGATTTTCACAGTTATTTTGATACAATAATCCCCGCTATATTTTACATTTCACACCCCCGGCTATTCACAGATTGTTTTTAGAATATATAAAAATTTTTGCAGATTTCCCTGGTATTATAAAACGTAAACATTAAATAAAATGGAGTAAAATAGAAGTATTATATAAAATACAGTACAGTGTACATCATATTTACACCAGAGACAAAGAACACAACGTTGTTTCCGAAAACATGGTGTGAGGATACTGAAAAAAAATATATGGCTGGAGGAACAAGTCTGTCCAACTGGAATGCCCTATTCATTTAACCTTGGATGTAATTGGCTGCTGGCTGCGATGCGTACGGTTGGGAAGAAGCAACCAGTAATCGCCAACATCCAGTTCTTCACCCGTAGCAGTACTCACTATAAATGTGATGTTTCTATGAATTCTACACAGAATTCACCTCGCTATATGCATGGAAGTGTTTTCTTTGTGTTTAACCGTGTCTAAAATGTGTTTAAAGAGTGTGGGAGGATAATTTAGGGCTTAAACTATTTAAAAAAGCATTTGGGGGTGGCGTCCATGTATCCCAAGATTTTCGTCTTTCGTGGGAAGTTTTGGAATATAACCCCCACGAAAGACGGGGGTTTACTCTATTGCGTTTGAAACATGATTTGCTTGTAGTATATCAGTCTCTCCTCATTTATGAAACTTGGACTTGTTTGAATGAAAATAACTGCTCAGGAGTGTCACCAGTATGGCCAAAAAAATTTCAGTGGGTGCGGAAACTCTTACAGCAAAATTGCAATGAACAATGGCAAAAATGACAAAGGACTATTAAGCCCTTTCTGAGCTGCTCATTTGGCCTGGACTCTGACAGCTACCCTGGTTGTCCCCCGTCGTGGCAGGCGTGTAGCCAGATATGAAATAAAATCTACAGCTGAGTTAACCTTATTGTCAGGAGTTTTATCACTTTCATATGATAGATATATAGACAGACAGACACATGGGTAAATTGGCTGGTGGCCTGGAAATTGGTAAGACCAGTTCAGGGAGAAAATGAATGAAAAAAAAGAGGAACTTGGAAATTCACTTCTGACAAATAGGGCATTACAATACAATAGTGGAATCAATACAACACCAAACCCAAAATGTTTTCTATGTAGATAGATAGATAGACAGCCAGCCAGCCAGATAGATAGACAGACAGCCAGACAGACCGAAAGATAGATAGATTGATAGATGGATAGTTTTGGCTCAGTGAACCACGCAGTCTGTCTGTAAGCTTATGCAGGTCACATTCTCACATACTGCAGTGTCACTGCATTCCTCTGTGGTTTCCTAAACCTCTTAGTCTGTGAAATTCGAGGGTGCTGTTCACAACACCAAGGACATGCGCTGATTAGTCTTCATCTTTGCCTGAGAGATGCATCCTTCCGCCTTTTGTGTTTTCAATTGAGGCAGCAGTAATGAGGATGCTTGTCAACAATTATTAAAAATATTATCCACAGTGCAGGCGTAATGGAGGGATCACGCCCTTATTAGTAACATATTCTTCTTTTGTCAGTTAGAAGTGAAAATCTTTTCCGATACTTTCCTACCTGATAATGTTTGTTATGGTGGTCAGTTATAAAAGCACAACAATCAGTTGTAACAGTTGTATGATGGTTGTGCAACGATGATTACATTACATACTCTGGTCATTATCTTGCAGCTGTCGTTTTGCTCCGATGTTTTTGAGAAGCTGGGAACTGGTCTGAGAGCCTCAGTGTTCCAGTCGGAGTCTGGCAGATATCCAAACCATCTGCACGTCTTCGTGTTCACGCAGACTTTTTGCAGGATTGCTGATGGGCTACTTTCCCCAGGGTTCATTTTATGATCAGGAAATGAACATAAGCATCATCTAAACACTAAAATTACATTTAAGTGAGGATTACTGAATATTACAGAAATGTATTTTTACGACCAGCCTGATCAACCAGCTCTTGGACTACGTTCCATCTTTACAGGTAGCGCAGTTTCGTCTAGTAAACACTCCTGTAAGAGCATTCTTGTACAACGTTCTTGCTGTGGAATCCAATTTGCATAGTGTGAACATTTAAGCTGAACTTGTGCAATTATTTTTCTGTCTGCAATGGTCTCATGTGCATAAGCTTCAACAGACACAGAGCCGGTGAAGGTTGAGCTGTTTGTGGAAGCTTTGTTTTTTTAATTAGTTTTTGCAGTGTAATTTGTCTTCTGGTTTGACTTCCTCCTGTTTCATAAGCGAGTTAGCCTGGCCTTCAGCATCAGCTTATACAAACTATACAGAATTGGGCTGCCAGTCAGTTTAAGAGTTCATCTTTGAGCTGCTTTAATAGTCTTTGCAGAAAAATTATTAATTAAATGCACATACAATGCTGTAAACACCCTTCAGTGCCTGAAAGCCTTGTTAATGCATTGTGTGTGTAAACACTGTGCACCACCTCTGGAAATAATTTTGATAAATAATTTTAAAAAGACAATAAAAAGCAGAATTATAGGGAAGTTGTGCTCTATAGAGTGCTGAAGCTGATGTTTAAGGGCTAAAAAGGCTTCCTGTTTTGTAGTAAAAGACCAGCTTCAGAATTTACAGTTTGATGGCACTAATTTCAAAACAATTTGTCAGCTCTAACCGAATTGATAAGTCTGATAAGAGACACAGCACTTTTAATTACTGCCATATTTTGAAGTGTAATCAAATGAATTTGTTTTAGCTGTGCATTAATCAGTGTAACAATATTGAAAGAAACATCTTTCAATATTGAAGGAAACAGATCTCTATTGCCATGCTAAAAAAAACACAAAAACGAACAAACAAAAGCTACCAAGATGCATACAGCTTTAATGAGCTGGTATCAAATAAAGGTGGAAAAATCACTTGAGTGATGTGGAACTGGTACGGATTTGAATAGTCAAATTCATGTGAAAATTGTGTCGAAGGTCAGTTCCAACTAAAGGTAGCAATATGACAAATTTGTTCAAGCATTTACAACATCCACAGCATCAATGTGTAAAACATAGGGATGAAAATACAAGCTGCTGTTCAACACTCAGAGTTGTTGCTCAAAGGCAGCTAACACTAGCTGCATGATGTTTGCACTGATATATGACAAAACGAGCCCTCTGTGGGAACAAATGAATTCATATTGCAAAAGACATGGTTTGCATTTACTCTGTACTCTGTCACGTTCATGAAACGTGAATATGCTCTTTGTTACATTAAATGGCTCTTTCCTTTGGTTCTTAACAGGAAATGATGTGAATGATCCACAAGTTGAGCCCCTCATCAGATCATTACTGGCCAGGTGGGGTTCTGGATAAAAAAGCCATAACCTGGGTTCTGGGTTCAGACATTTCAGCAGCAGATCACTATACTTAAGACCCAAGATGTACAGTACTGTGCAAAAGTCTTGAGCCACGCCAAATTTCTTTATATTTTGCTTCCAAAGTGCCAGAATTTCTTGTATGTTTTGCCTTTAAAACAGTCCTCCAGGCTTTCTGCTTACCTCGATATAAAAAGCATTATGGACCACTATGAGTCATGGATTGGCCTTCCAAGGCCCAGATCTCAACATTATTGAAAAGTGTGGGATCATCTTGACAGAGAAGGAACAAAGGCAGGCAGCATCCAAAGAGATTTGGAATGTCCTTCAAGATGCCCGGAGGGCTATTCTTGAGGTCTACCCAAAGAAATCACAAGAAAGCTTGCTTTAGAGAGTTCAGGTTGTGTTGAAGAATAATGGTGGTCAAACTAAATATTGTAATACCTTGTTACAATTATACAAACTCTCTTTCTGTTATGTGCTGTATTTATATGTATGCTTGTAAATCACTGTACCTATTGTGTCATTTTCCCTGCAAGATATAAAGAAATGAGGGGCGGCTCAGGACTTTTGCTCAGTACTGTAGATATTTTAGAGTCTGTGAATAAAGCCTGTCCACTATAAAAATGTCCACTATGAGAGTTCACTGATGCACTGTCAGGTGAAGAGTAACTCCATCTATAAGGAGGATGGAACTGAGCTCACAAAACACATCAAATGTGCCACAGTTCAAAACTTTAATAGTACATACGGTGATACTACCAAAGATGAACTCCTGTCTATTATTTTAATGGATCCCAGGTTCCAGACAGCTTACAGTGCTGTGAAAAAGTATTCCCCCCCTTCCTGAATACCTCTATTCTTGTTTATTAACAACATTAATTGTTTCTGATTTCCGAACAAATTTAGTATAAGACAAAAGACAAGCTCAGTAAACACAGCATACAGTTGTCAAGTGATCTTGTGGTTTATTGATAAACAAAATCTCTCCAAACCCTATTACACCTTTATGAAAATGCAATTGCCCCTTCATCACTCAATGAACCAACTTTAGTTGATAAAAGGTCTGCGTTAGACTGGCCACAGCCAAGAATGATTGTTGCCAGCCCTTTGGAGTCTAGACATCACTTAAATAAAAGTTTTCCAGCAATATAATAGTCCCTGAAAACCTGAACAGTCACCACTCTATGCCTCAAACAAAGGAAATTCCAGATCTGAGAAAGAAAGTTGTTAAAATATATCAGCCAGGAAATGGTTACAAATCAATCTTCCAAACTCTGGGAGTCCAGCAATCACTGTGTGAGCCATCAACTCTAAATGGAGAAAACATGGAGCAGCAGTGGTAAATCTGCCCAGGAGTGGCAGACCTAGCAAACTTACTCTAAGAGTGCATAGAAAACTCATCCGAGAAGTCACAGAAGACCTCAGAAGAACATCTAAGAAGCTGCAGTTCTCTCTTAGCTCAGTTAATGTCAATGTTCATGATTACACCATCAGAAAGACTCTGGGGAAAAATGTTCTGCATGGGAGAAGGTGCAAGGTGAAAACCACTGCTAAGCAAGAGGAACATAATCATCATTTGTCAAAAAACACCTGGATTACACCTTGAAATTTTAGGGCTAATTTTCTATGGTTTGATGAGTCAAAAGTGGAACTTTCTGGAAGACCTGGGCCTTGTTACACCTGGTGTAAAGCCAGTACAGCTTTCCACAATAAGAACATCATGCCCACAGTCAAATATGGTGATGGGAGTGTGATGGTGTCAGGATGTTTTGCTGCTTCAGGGCCTGGAAGACTTGCTATAATCGATGGTAGGAGGAATTCTGCTCTCTACTAAAAAGTACTAAAGGAGAACATCCAGTCATCAGTCCGTGATCTTAAGCTCAAGTTGGTTTATGCAGCAGGACAACAATCCAAAGCATAAGAGTAAGTGCACTTCTGAATGGGTGGAAAAAAGTATATATATAAATTTTGTAGCGACCAAGTCATAGTCTTGACCTAAACCACATTGAAATATTGTGGATGTGCAGGACCTGCAAAGGGCATTTCATAGTTGCAAACCTTCCAATGTGACTGAATTAAAGAATTTTTTGTAGGGAAGAGTGGGCCAGAATTTCTCCACAGCGATGTGAAAGACATTGTATTATTGAAAGCATTTGATTGCTGAGGTTGCTGCTAAATGCTGCTCAACCAAGTATTACGTTTAGGGAGTAATTACTCTTTCACAGTGGTGAAATAGGTTTTGGGGAGATTTTGTTCTTTAATAAATCTCAAGATAGTTTGATAACTATGTTTTGTATTTACTCAGATTGTCTTTTGGCTCATACTAAATTTGTTTGTAGATCAGAAACAATTAAATGTTGTTAATAAACCAAAATTGGGGAATTCAGCAAGGGGGCAAATATTTTTTCATGGCACTGTAGAACAAGAACAAGAGAAGGAGTTGATGTCTCTCTTAGCTGACCAAAACACAAATCAGCCTGACACCACTCTTAAGACAAGCAGCAAACAAGCAACCATGCAACCAACAAGATGAACCTGAAGTTGTGCCTAAGAAGAGGTCATTAGCGAGCTTACTGTAGGAGTAAAACTGTGCCATCACCGTCTACTCCCCAGTCACAAGTCGACAAAATCAAATTGGAGCTGTTAGCTTACTCGATGTGCTCTGACTCAGACTTTAATACGGTCCCACGTCATCGTAGAAAGTGCACGAAACAAGGTTAGCCAAACTAAGCAAGCTCGGAAACAAATACCTCTGTATGCCTGCAGCCAGTGCTCCTTCTGATCAAGGTGTCAGTGTGGCTGAGTTACCCGTCAGAGAGCAATCCCTCAAGCTTGAAACAGCAGATCAGCTTGTTTTTCTTAAAAAAAACAAAAAACAAAAAAAAAACTGTCAAGAACTGGTCGGGATTTTATATCTGGCACTTTTCCTTAACTGCATTGTAAGGAGGTTATGTTTGCATCTTGTTCAACATGAGATCTGTTTGCTGTATTTGAAAGGATATAGCTAAAGAAATCTCATGTTTCTTTCATTACTTTCTTTTCTACAAGTTTTGTGCTTGCACTACCCTTGCTTGCACTGTCCCTTGAAAAACTATTTGAAAGAAACCCTTGTTTGTACTATTTAATCGCTATAGATGGTGGTGTTTGTTATTATATCGCACAGTATGTCTACATTACCTCTACAAATCCATTCGAATAAATAAAGTGGTAATTAAATTGTGCTTTTTCAGTTGCATTATGTAAGAAACGAGAAAAATTCAAATGTAATCAAGCATTTATTTATTTATTTACTTACTTACTTACTTACTTACTGAATTGTGTCCTTTGTAGCTTAAGATAGATGTGTGTGACCAATTAAGAGATTATTAATAGGTATTTTGATCAATCCCGCCCACTCCTGCAGAAGCTCTGACCAATCTCTTTTGGTCATTTTTCTTTGCATCACCCACTTATATTTTCTGCTGATCCTGTTTGGTTGTGTTTCTCAGAATATAAACAGGTAACTAATTTATACCAGTGACCCTGACCAGGATAAAGCTGTCATACTGAGGATAGATGGAAGCAATAAATCACACCATGCCAAGCGAGCGCTGTATACGCATCATATACACCTTCGTGTTAATGCAGATATCTTTTCTTTGTCACAAGTTTCTGAACTCCTGCTCCATTTCATTTCTATGCACATTTTTAATTTGTGCTACTCTCTGCATAAAAAATGAAGTCGAGGCATTTCTTTTTGATATTCATTTACAACCTTAATGTGGTTGTGGTGCGTAATGAATACTAGTACATCAAAATTGTTAGACAGGTACTCAAATATCTGTGTATTTCCTCCTTTCTAGCATTGATGCATACATGAGGAATAGTGGCCCCTTGTGGAATATCTTACTTCTGCTAAATAGGAGAGATTTAGTGAGAAAGCGAGGTCCATGAAGCTTTACATCTACAGAGTACAGTGGAGAAATGTACTGTTCTGTACCTGGGTTCATTCTTTTGGCAGTGGATGGTGCCTATTTGTACTGTAGCTTCTCACTCTTTTCCAGAGCCTCGAGAAGGAGCAACTGATTGCCGCAATGTTTTCCCTACCTCTCTGCAGTGCCACATTTTCATTCGTCATTTCAGCGCGAGATCGGGGAGGCTGTAAATCCCCCAGAAATTTTATGGCTTCTGTGGCTGTTAAATTGAAATCATGCATCACAGTGCAGGGCTTTAATACACTAGGCTCTCCTTTTCCTGTATGCTGATGAATGAGCATGTGAGTCTGGAAATAAGTTGCAAATCGAACAGAGTTTTTCTTCTTGCGGTTTGGGATTTTTAAACAGTGCTCTAGGAATTCATGTGGAATGATTTCAAGCATAAAGAAGCAAGAAATATGATTAAATATTTGCTTACTTTCTCACTGTTTTTTCTCTCGAAGTGTTTATGAACGTGATTATTTACTAACCTACAATTTTCAGATGTATGATAATGATTTCTACTCCCTTTTTGCAATGTGTATGTATGTATGCTGTGTTAATTGGATAAAGGGAGGAATTAATCACGAACATTGCACCATGGTTTTTGCTTTCAAATGCTTTGTCTTGTGTATTTTGTGATTTTGAACTTAGTCTGGCTTTTGAGAGTGAGAATAGATGAGAACAGATTTTTAATAGACTGTTATCATAGTCTCAGCAAAGGAGACATGGCCTCTTTTTTATCTGTCAGTCCCAGTAAAGGAGGTGTGGCCACTTTGTCTCTTTCAGTCCTAGTAAAGGAGGTTTGGTCTCTTTGTGTCTGTTAGCCCCAGTAAAAGGGGCATATCCTCTTTGTGTCAGTCTTTACATTTTTGGCATTTGGCAGCGGCCCTTATTCAGAGCGAATTACATTAGTGTTTTACACTATTTACTGACAGAGTGTCTCTATCAGTAAATGCATCGTGATACTGGCTCACTAGGACTTGGACTAAGAGTACCATTAGTCTATCACCTCTGGGAGGTAATATACTAAGAAAGACTTTAGATGTTGTTGCAAGTGACTCAGCTGTTTGGCTGTCTTGGGGAAGTTCATGCAAGCAGCTACAGGAAGCCAGTGTAGGGAGCGTCGAAACGGGGTGGTGTAAGAGAACTTTGGTAGGTTAAAAATGAGTCATACAGCTGCATTCTGGATCAATTGCAGAGGTTGAATTGAGCTCAGAGGCAGACCTGCCAGAATCAGGTTGCAGTAGTCCAGGCTTGAAATGACAAAAGACTAAACAAGTTCCCAAGTGGCCTGTGTATAAAGAAATGTTCAAATACGTGTAACGAAGAAATCAACATGAATGGGACAGGTGTGACAGGAAAACGACAGGTGGTTGTCCGTGGTTACCCCAAGGCTGTGTGCAGTGACCAAAGGTGAGACTAGAAAGTTATCCAGGGACGTCACAATATCCTGGTGTGGGGATGAATCACCTGGGCTGAACAGCAGTTCAGTTTTGCTGGGGTTGAGTTTCAGCTGATGATCTGCCATCCATGATGATCTGAGCAGAAACGTGAGTGTCGGAAGGAGGAAAGGCGAGGATAAGAGGATGAGGATTGAGTGTTGTCTGCATAGCAGTGGTATGAGAAACCATGTGTGGATATGACTTCACTGAGAAATTGAGTATAGATGGAGAATACAAAGGACCAAGTACTCAGCCTTGCGGGACACCAGTGGAGAGTCTGCATGGGACAGATGTGAATCCCCTCCATGTCACCTGATATGACCGGCATTCCAGGTAGGAAGCAAACTATTTCCATGGTGTGCCAGGAATTCCAAGATTCATGAGGATGAACAAAAGAGTCTTTTCATCCTCTGAATCCTCAGGCTGCTGAAAGGTCAAGCAGGATGAGGACTGATGACAGTTTGGCTAATCTAGTAGAATGTAGCCAAAAGGGCAGTCTTTGTGGATTTTGCTTCTTTGAAGCCATTCTGATTCTGGCCTAAGAGGTTGTTCTGTGAGAGATGGAGAGACAATTAACTGTAAACTGTAGAGATTATTAAAATGAGCTGTTGCATAAACCACATATCATTATTTGCATAGTATTGCACTTTTTGTAATCAGAAGAAGTGATAGACGGTAATACCTCATCTTTCGTGGGGGTTCCGTTCCGAAACTTTCCGCAAAAGACGAAAATCCGTGACACACGGACGCCACCCCCAAATGCTTTTTTCATAGTTTAAGCCCTAAATGATCCTCCCACACTCTTCAAACACTTTCTAGACACAATTAAACACATAAAGAAAACGTTTGCGAGCATATAGCTAGGTGAATTTTGTGTAGAATTTGTAGAAACATCACATTTATAGCGAGTACTATAATGTGCCGTATACACTATACTAGTGTAGCCTGTACTTATATTTTAGGTACTGTGTGTATATATTACACTAGCCTAGCCTACGCTTTTCTCTATACTGTATAATACTGTAATCAACAACCACTTGCTACACACTGGATTTCAGAACCACTACATTTGTCATAAACAACAGACAGTACTGTAACAGCGTAAGCAACTGAATCAAGAAACAGCTGTTTGACGAATTTTGTCGTTGAAAAATCCATAAAAAACAATTCACTATAGGTTTTGCGGATGCCATGAAATAGTGGGAAAATCTGCAAAAAATGAGCTATATTCTAAATAAAAATCTGCGAATAGCTGGGGACACGAAATGTGATATAGCCGTATATATATCACTATATAGTAGGGGATTACTGTACACCCTAACTTTGACTATGTTATTCAGGTAAATTAAAGACCTGTCATTTACATTCAGGTTCTCTGGCTGCTGTGTGATGCTTATTCATTCCTAAAACTCATTTTTCCTGACTCTGTTGTAGGACATTTTTCATGTGGACTGACTTTAATCTTTTCAAAATGTCTCATATGTACTTTTGTGCCATTTTATTTTAAAGGCATTTTTCCCTCTTTTTCATCTTCATGATGCAGAAGAAGCATTTCAAAGCTATCCAATCTGATTTGATCAGAGAAAGTGTGAAATAAAAGAAAGCCTCGTATTCAAAGGACCCAACATTGCAAGAAGGTGAATGGTGTCAGCTTCCTTTGTGGTGATGCAGATGAAGGACCACTGGGGAAATTCTTACCAGAGACAACCAGTGCACCAGCTGACCTTTTTCTCCTACTCATCCAGATTTTCTTTCTTTCTTTTCTTTTCTTTTTTTTTTTTAAATCCCTGCAATTCATTTTTTGCATCAAACAAGTAAACCCACTCTGGTGGGTGTCGGATAGAGGTTAATTGTTGTGATAATGATCTCTTCTGGATCACTTCAGGGAGAAACAGCTGTGACATGATCTCCTGTAAACTGCTGTTCTAACCATGTTGCTGCTGTGTTTGAGGTCTTCTACTGTATATGTTTTTTTAATCTGTTTTTTCAAACAGGTAGTTTGCAGTAGATGAAAGAGGCATAGACATAATTGCTTTGTTGCTGTAATATCTTGTTATATAAGAGATGCACCAGTTTGCTATTTTAGTTCCATCATGTTGTCAAAGCTCTACCTTGAGTCGAGGCAGTGCTGGTTCATCATAGTAGAAGAACTTGTTTGCACCAGTTTGTTGGTCTGAACAATTATGTAATCAAAGTTGGGAGTAACAACTGATGTGAAAATAATAGCTATGAAAAAGATAAAATAGCTTTACATATATTTTATGACTATTTAAAATGATGTTAAATCAGTCTGGATCATTATTTCTATTTTAAGGCTGTAATTAGCTCATAGTATAAGACAAACACAGCTTCCTCACACACACACACACACACACACACACACACACACACACTTTTCTAATTGCTGCTTATGCTGCATCACAAGACAACTTAACACACTAAAATGGAAAGCAGTATCGACACTGTAAAAAATAATCTGTTGATTTAACTTAATTTAGTAAGGCAACCTATTACAAGCACTTTTCTGAGTAATCTCAGCTAGAGTTAGTGACGTTTAGTGACTCTTCCTCTGATACAGAGACTTTTAAGTTGTATCAACTGAATTCCATAAGTTTGTGAGGGGAAATGCCAAAGTTTGATTAAGAAGCTTTAGATAACAAGTTTTCTGTGATTTACGATGTTTACTTCTGTACCTTTGTTGGCAGAAACATTTTAAAATTTCCACGCAGTGAATGCATTTTTTCACCAGAGGCCATGATAACGAATTGGCGACTATAAGATTAGCTATGATTTGACTTGAGACCGAAGTGGTGTTGTGAGACTTGTGAAGTGTTGTGTGCACATATGCATGGTAGTATATCATTCTTTATTTTAAGATGCATTATCAGGCTGCATCTAGTGATTATTTTTTGTAATCGATCTGTTGATTATTTCCCTCACTTAACCGATTACCGGTAGTTTTATTTGTAAAAAATATATGATATATGCAAAGGATATTTACTTAAAATATTTATTTGCTGCATTTTAATTAGCAGTACTGCATAACCTTTTCTTAACTAGGCTTAAGTACATAGCCGTTCACTAATTACAACATTAATGACATTTATCAGATCTCATAACAGACTAATTTAAGGTGACAGTAGGTACATTGTTTGCTGCTTTAACCACTTACCACAGTCTTTACAACTGTATATCTGTCTGTGTGTGTCTTGCTGTGTGCATGTACAAGGCAAATAATTTCCAGTGTGTGAAATCGACCCCAAAGATTAGTAAATTGACTCTTTTTGGGATCTATTTTGATGTGAACCAGAAGCCGAATGGAGACTTGATGACTTGACACACAACATACATACAGTATATTGTATATGCCAGTGTTTCTCCGGCGGGGGGGGGGGGGGGGGGGGGGGGGGGGGGGGGGGGGGGGGGGGGGGGGGGGGGGGGG
>JAQMCW010000023.1:11205583-11216853 GCA_030068335.1 Chrysichthys cranchii
ATAAAACCTTTATTAATATTATTATTATATATAATCTTTATTAAGGTGTATCCATATAAATGGCCCACCCTGTATATGTATATATTAGAAATGATATATGTACAGTATGTGTAAGACACAACATAGACATTACACAATATAAATAATATTCAATCTACAGTATCTATTATACACAATATGTACCAGTATAATATACGCTACCTATATTATATGCATGCCAGCTAAAATATCTGTATCTATAATCTCTCACTTACTCACTATTCCTCCCATGCCATCAGCGCCACATTGGGTGTCAAGCGGTACTCCACTGACATTTCTGTAGCAGAGCACATTTACAGGGTGAGTTCAATAGCCCCACGCCCAACCCAGGGCTCGAGATCATATACCCCCACCCGACCCCCACCCCAGAACTCGGGATGATGGGCAAGGACAAAATTGTGTTGCAGCAAGCCACTAGAGGGCATGATTATTCATGGCACCATTTCTTGTAATGAGCAGAAAAGCATCTCAGAATGCACGTCACACCTTGAGGTGGACAGAACATTCAGGCTGCAGAAGGCACAGTCTCACCAAAACTTGTTAGTTGAAGACTGGAAAAATGTGTCCTGGTCTTGATTTCTGCAGACACACAGGTGGCAGGGTCAGAATTTGATCCCAACAACATGAATCTATGGACCCCACCTACCTTGTGCCAATAGTTGAGGCTGGTGGAGGTTATAGACTGGTGTGCGGAATGCCTTTTTGGTACATTTTGGGCCTGTTATTACCAACCAAACATCACCTGTATGCCACAGTCTATTCAACTATTGTTGCTGACCATCATGGTCACAATTTACGTATCTTCTAATGGCTACTTCCAGCACGATAATGCACCATGTCACAAAGCATAACTCATCTCAGACAGGCTTCATGATCATGACAATGTGTTCAGTCTTCTTCAGTGACCTTCCCAGTCTAGTGATCTATGGATCTAGTGATCTGAGTCCAATAGAGCACCTCTGAGATGTGGTAGAATGGGAGATTCACAGCATGAAAGTGCATCTGGGAAATCTGCAGCACTTGTGTGATGCAATCATGGCAACATGGATCAAAGAAATGTTGCCAGCTCCTTACTAGAACTGAAACTGGTTTTGGGAGCACATGCAGGCTGTAGGGGTTCATGTATTTCCTGTAGCCTTTCTGTTATGCCACTAGCCAATCATGACCCGTGACGGAGCTGCTACTAGCCAATCAAAGCACAGTGGGCGGATCCTAGTCGTCAGTTGTCTATCGAAGCGGGATTTTCCCGAATATGGGTGTGGAGAATAGCGGTCATATTTCTCCCACACTTTCCAATGTTCTAAGCAGTCCTGTGTCATCTAACACCTCCGGGTATGGCCATGGTGGACTAAAATACATTTCATTGTTTCCAGCACGTGCACAGGGCCGCAGCGCCTCACACGGTCATAACTTCAGTCTACGTAGTATCTGACCGGAAACTGCCGAGACTGCGTAACCATGGTGACACCACGCGAGCGCCTGCGAAAGTTTTTCCCATCCTGTTGCAGAGCCACTGTCCCTCTGGGCATTTCTTTATTAAGCCAAATGAACATAGATGATATACTCGATGAATGTCAAAGGAAGAAGAGGGAGTCGTTAAATATCAGTCACCGAGGTTTAGTTTTACTGCCCGCGCGCATTTCAGAGCTGGTCACTTTAAAGAAGTTATTCCTGAACCACAACCAGCTTATTTTACCCCCTGAAGAGGTAAGAAGGCAAGTAAGGAGCTGTATTAGACAACTGTCACCACACCGACATACAGTTTTTTTTTTTATCATTCTAGTGAAGAAAAAGTATTTATATGTCATTTTTAAAAATGACTATTCTGTACTTCACTAAATCCAAAACGAAAATATACAGTAGGCTACTGTAGTTAGACTCTGTCCGACTGATAATGAGATAAAATCACGACACTGCCGGAAAGCAGGCTTCAGCGATATAATGATATCATATTAGGGTAATATTTCAGGCATGATATCATGATACACTTTTCTACATACTTAGCGTGGGTATTGTCGGGTGCAGCAACTTCATACATAAGACGTAGCTGATCTATTATTCATTATTAATATATGATAATCATAATGATGATATTATTAATCATAATGTTCCCACTACTTTTACTACCTCACTGGAGGGGGGAGCTGGAGCCAAGACCAGCTAACTTCGGGTGAGAGGTGGGGTACACCTTGGGCAGGTCACTAATCTACCACAGGTCCAACACACAGAGACTAGACAACCATTCACACTTACATTCACACCTACGGCCAATTTAGAGTAGCCAATTAGCCTAATCCCCTCTGTGCATATCTTTGGACTGTGGGAGGAAACCGGAGTACCTGGAGGAAACCCACGTGGACACGAGGGAGAACATGCAAACTCCACACAGAAAAGGGTCCAGGTTGACCCCAGGGATCGAACCCAGGACCTTCTTGTTGTGAGGCAGCAGTGCTAACCACTGAGCTGCCCCCCCACGCTTTTATTTGTTAGATATTTTTGTAGATAATTAATAGCAAAAAAGGTTTTTATAGTCTGGTTCCTCAGATTTGTTGATACTTTGTTAAGCATCACTACCAGCACTATCACAATGCCCATCACTAAAAGAGACATCTGACCCATGTTTAAGACTCTAAACTGCTTAGCTCTTTGCTTTGATTAGATTTGATGTCATTTTGGCCAAAAGGTCTCTTTGGATAAAAGCATTTACCAAATTTTAATTAGCCTGTACTATCTTTCTGTATCACCCAAATGTCTTTGCAGATTCTGCACCTTGATCAGCTTGAAGAACTCATTCTGGATCAAAACCAGCTGACCGTGCTTCCTAATAACATCAGATCTCTAAAACACCTGACATACCTGGGAGTAAATCACAACCCTCTCTCGGTCCTCCCTGAGGCTTTGGGTGAACTCAGAGAACTCAGAGAGCTCTGGGCCATAAACTGCGGACTCATTTCCGTCCCACCATCTATTGGGAAACTCAGCAAGTTGCAAAAACTTGGTCTGAGTAGCAATTCCATCATGACTGTTCCACCACAGTTTGGGAGTCTCAGAAGTCTGCAGTGGTTGAACTTGGCTGATAATAAATTAGAGAACGTACCAGAGGATTTGAAAAACTTACAGTCGCTAGTCTTCATCAACTTAAATAAAAACAGCTTCAATAAGATTCCAAAGGTGCTCACAGGTTAGTTACATCAAAGTTACATCAAATTCCAATAATAAGTTTTATTCTGAAAAATATCAAGTAAGAAAGGATTACTCCTAGAGAGATATGATACCTAAGAAAAATAAACTCCAGAAATTATAAGTCACCTAACAGGTAGACTAAGTAATGTCTGAATGGAAGTGGTTGATATTATTGCATTTCATTTTGTCCTCTCTTGTACATTTGTAGATAAATCATGAGCACAATCCTTGCAGATAGCTATGTTTCTTTGGTGCCTTAAATTAAATCTTTTTTTCTAGAAATGCCAAGCCTTCAAGTTCTTCTGATTAACTTCAACATTATCTCACTGGAGGACGATTTAGTCCAAATTTTCAGCAAGCTTATAAAACTTGACCTCAGGGAAAACCCATTAATGCTCAAACCACATCAGTGGAAGGTAAGAACATAAAATGACATAAAAGTGAACACAGAGCTTTTGGAATGTACTATCTTATGACTTTAGGCTTGTAGTTGCTTTTCTAACTCCTGCAACTATTACTTTAATCTCTGTGTGTTTTATTACAGGGTCTGGATTTTATATTGCTAGGCAGCACAGAAATGTCAATGGGTGATATATGATAAATGCACAATCTGAATTGTCTAGTGTTTGGTTTTCACATGACTGTTTATAAAAGAAGGAACTACAGTGAAAGATATATAATAAACACACAGTGAAGTATAAAAGAGTCATTTTATTGTGTTTAAATAAATCTATCTTTAAATGCTATTGCAGGCTTAAATCTTGAACAATGAATATATTCATCTGAAGAATGCTCACTGAGAACAGGTCAAAATATAGTACTTAATAGAACTAGGTGTTGTTTTTCTGGTGAAATATGAAGTCATGACAAATAATTGAGGTTTATGAAGTGAAGCATTATACTGTTAGTTATTAAACAGTGTCAGTAGACAGTAGATGGTGCTAAAGTGTAGGCCATGACAAGATGATATACTCATAACATTACTCGTTGATGTTGAAAGTGATGAGCAGATTGAAGTGCCTTGATTTTAAAGAAGATTACAAACAAGCATATGCTAATACATATAAATGTTTACATCAGTAATTTCCTTTATTGTACTTATTGTACTATATTGTGTATTATATATATTTATAGATTTATTTATTTATTTAATTTGTTATTATGATGTATTATAATACTGTTCCCATTAACAACATTTTCTTCAAAAATGTGTGTTTACTGTGAAGGTGTCACTTACAAATTTAATGTAAGATAGAGGACACTAAGAAGACAGTCACTAGATCTAGTTTTCCAAATGGGACAAATAATTCCTATACAGGATGTCTATTATCAACATGTAGCATGATAACAGATGTGTATTTGGTATTTTACTGTGTTTGTGGATTATTGTTATATTACTAATGGCCCATAATAAAAAAAACACTTCATGAAAGTATCTTCATGCAAAGGTGATTAGCATGTGTTTCAGTAAAATACAAACATTTGTGAGATTTTCTTACCTTGTCCCGCCTCATAGTTACAATAGAAAAAGAAAGAAAAGCCATATGAACCAAAATGGGTGCTGGACCAATAGTAAGCTATGTGAACGTGTAGATGCAAGTGATGATCCGCACATTAAAATAAGCTCTAAATGAGAAGTTTATAAACAAGTAATAGTTCGAGTCTCTTGACCCTTCCTAAGACTTGTAAAAATAACAGTCACCTTCTTAAATACCATCATACCTGGCACACGTAACGTGACATCTATTGACATTTCCCAACATTTATAAAATTATAGGTACATTCCAATATCTATAGTTAGTATAGCAAGAAAACACACACACACACACACACACACACACACACACACACACACATATATATATATATATGGAAATGATAGGTATTTAAAATGCTGATGTTATGTTTATCTTTACAAATCATTCCTTGCATTTATGTATTCTCATAGTTACAACAGATTTTTTTTTATACAAAACTATCACATATTCACTTCCCATCTCTTTATGCAATTTCATTCTGTTACAAAATTGCCAACATCCTATTCACAATGTGTGTGGATATCTGCAGGGTAACATTTGGAGAGGGGAGTGGCTCTCATTATTTTTCAGCTTTTGTGATATTAATAAATGGATTGTGAATTAATTCTCAAAAACAAGCAATTGTGTATCTATACAAATGTACGCATGACCAATAGATTTAATTCTCCCATTACATTGGATAATTTCTGACTATTATTCTATAGCCTATTTGTATTTACTTTAAACCTTTAACTGATAACTTCTTGCTATTATGGTAAATGTCTACCTGCAATTTTTAACCGCATGTGAATCACACATTGCTTCATATACAGTACATAGGTTTGTCTTTCACACAAAAGATTTACACAGTGAAATGCTATGGCTTCCACTTTTACTAGAGTAACAAACATTGATAAATTATGACTTCCCCACCATGTCTCTGAAATGTGATGTCTTGTATGGAAGGTATCTCTAGCAATTTCACTACATTTTTTTCCCACTCAAAACTAGTTGGCTTATCAGACAAATACATACAGTATACTGTAGATTACACAGTCCAAGCTTCACTGAAATCACCATCTGTAGCACATTCTGTCCATAAATACAGGTGTTATATAGTACATGTTGGTTTTACAGTGGATTTAGTGGTCAGCGTTATTGTCAGTTTGGGGAAACGACTGTCAGCTGTAGTTAAAAAAAAGAAGAAGAGAGAAACAGAATCATAAAATCTGCAAGGTTATAACCAAACACCACAGTGTGATTTACATCCTGAGAAACATACCTGTTGGTGTTTCATGAGAGACACAGCAGTTTAAACAGGGATTTTGTTTGACTTTAAATTGGAAAAGCTTAGTATTCTAATATTTTATTATATTTTTACATGGCCTGTAAACTGAATTTCTGCCCAGTACAGTGGAATGTCACTTATGCTATGTTGAAAATACCAATAAACTCACACATAGGACTAACAAACAAAACGTTCCCATTTTCCAGTTGCCTCATGATGTCAGATTGTTAGTCACAGTTTCGTTTGTCCACCGGCCATAAACAACATCACGGAGTCCATAGATTTCCATAGTGTCTCGTCTGACATTTAGGCATGTTCCTTCATTATAATGATTAGCCTCACTATTTATATTGGGGCAGCACTGTGATACAATGGTTACCACCACCTCCTCACAGCAAGCAGGTTGCGGGTTCGACTGGGGCCTCTGTGCCTGTGTGGGTTTCCTCTGGGTACGCCAGTTTCCTCTCACAGTCCAAGGACATTAGGACTAACTGTTTACCCTAAATTGTCCATAAATGTAAGTATGAATGGCTGTCTGTTTCTCTGTGAAGGCCCGCCCCATGTTAGACTGGCGGTCAGTCCATGGTGTGTACCCTGCCTCACCCAACCTTCTGCATCGACGCCCACACACAAGGGGGAAAAAGTTATAAAAAGAAGAAGAAACATTATTATTTATATTGTATAAATAATATCCCAATGAGGAACCTTTGGCTGGCAGAGCACATGCAGAGCACAACTAATTGATTAATTGTGCTTATATTCTGTTTTTTCTCCTTTGTGTCATTTTTTGTGTATGTTAGGTCTATTACTTATGCAAAAATAGCATCAATTTTATGGTAGTGAATTACTGGGCCCAGCGCGCGCCACTTACAACCCCGTAATCGTAAATAAATGTGTCTGACACCTGAGCTGTTCCGCAAAGTTAATCCTTACTTTATGAGTCTGGATTGTAGGGGCGTGGCAAAGAGGGAGTGAAATTTTAGGGTTGCCAAATTGCACGTTTTACATCCAACACGTCTCTTATATACAGTACAGTTTGTGGTCTTTCCAAGAGACCAGGAGTAAAGGGGGATTAAGTAGATCCAACTTGGCAACCCAGTTAACTTCTGCTTCTAGTCCTAGACTGAGAGCTCCTTACCTGGCCTCAGGGCTCATTCACACACAGCCTCTGAAGAAGCATCCAGCTTTTCCGTTTGCTTATCTTCTGTTTTCCAGCTTTTTGTCGCCGGTGAAGGGAAACTCACAATGACTGGCCATAAGTGGGGTTATGGTGAAGAGGATGGTAAGCCGACTTTTCTCAGGCTTTGCTACCTGTTCTCAATAGCTCAGAGAGTCACTTAATTAAATATACAGTACAGGGTTGCCGCTTATTTAATTCAACTCAATGTTATTTGTATAGCGCTTTTAACAACAAACATTGTCGCAAAGCAGCTTTTACAATACATAATGTCCAATTAAAGGCTTATTAATCAATAAACATGTCCATAAGTGCATATATAAATATAAATATATATGTATATCACTATCCCTAAATGGACAAGCCTGCTCTGTACTCTGTACCTCTCTGAGTGTTTCAGGGTGAAGTGTAACAAAAACATTAGCCTTTTTGGAGCATTTACTTGAGCCGTGGACTGCTTTCATAAACACAGGTTGATGTGCTGTGCTGATCTATTCTACTCTGGGGGAGATTTTATTTAACGCCCAGAGAGGCCATTAGGTAAAGAGATTAAGCAAAGTGTCTGCACAGGGATAAGTGCACTAGTCCTGTGTAACAGCTCAGAGAAGGGTTTATGGTGGCTTAAAGGAGCAAAACTCTACTAGGGGAAATGTATGTACTGCAAGCACAGGCTTAAAAACCATGAACAGCCCTGTTCTGCTATACTCTGCTGGTACTCCCATCAGGCATTAGGTAATTTCACATGGCTAGATACATCCATTCATCACTGCCTGTTGCTTTCTAAAATGTTGCCAGGTCCATCTGCATGGCACAAGTCGTACCCCATCGCCCAGGGTGCCCGCCAGTCCCCAATCAACATCGTACCCGAAGAGGCAGTGTATGACAGCCGCCTGCCAGCCATCTCTCTCAGCTACGACAACTGCACGTCTCTTACCATCTCCAACAATGGCCATTCTGTCGTGGTGGAGTTTGAGGATATGGATGATAGATCAGGTTGGTGTCATTTGATCTATTTCATAACATGCTGCTTTATTGAGCAAACTGCAAACACTTTCTGTAGCATTTCACCACCTTTAATGGAATGCTAATGTGGGCAGAATGGCACAGTGGTTCGTACTGTCACGTCACAGCAAGAAGGTTCTGGGTTCGACTGTGGCCTTCCCATGCCGAGTTTGCATGTTCTACCCATGCCTGTGTGGGTTTCCTCCAGATGCTCCAGTTTCCTGCCACATCCCCAAAACATGCAGATTAGGTCAGCTTGTGACTCTAAATTGTGAGTGTGAATGGCTGTTTATCCCTGGGAAGGTTTGCCCGCGGTGTACCCTGCCTCTTGCTGGCCGAGGACAGCGGGTATCGGCTCCAGCTTCTCCACCACCCCTGACAGATAAGCGGAACAGATAATAGACCATGCCTGTGTGCATTCAAGCCTTGATGTGTTACGTTCAAAAATTGTTATACCTAATAGAAGGCTGAGGTTAGACCTATATGTTCAATGGGAAAAATGTAAATTAATCAAAGGCACAAGGCAAATTGGCTTTAGTCCTGAGCAAAGGTAAAATGTTTTTTAAATCTGGGAAGACAGTGTACTGTAGTCCACTAGGTGGTACATGTAAAATGAATGATTAATAGTGCTGACCAATTTAGGTCTTTATAACTGGAAAGATGATCACGTTTCATCACTCATTCATGGAGCTTCATCTGATTAAACGTATTCATATTCAATCAGAAGGTGAGTTGATTCAATATGATCTGGATGACCGAAGTACTTCATATGCATCAGGGATGGACGCATTCACCATCAGAAAAGATCCTCTCTTGGATTTAACACGTACTATGAACATGGGTGATGCTGATGGACAGAGCACAAAAAAGCATGGAACCATCTCGCTTGTGATGAGGCAGCTTGACTATTAAGGGGATGTCAGGATCAGATTGGCTGACACAGACCTCTGATCTCAGTATCGTATTTAAGATAAGAAATTGTGGAACGGTTCCAATAGATGTACAAGAACTAGAGTTTTTATGTGATGATCTAGAATACATTAGCTCTTATTGCATCTTCAGTACAGTCATGTATTTATTATTGGAAAGAATAATTATTTATCATTCATTACATGCTGTAGTTTTTACTGTGTAATGTTATTTAAACTGCACCCTGAGTTTGGTATTTTGTTTTATTTTCACTTTTTTTGGTATACTTTTAGTATAATATAATAGCTGCCCAAATAACACAAATAGTCATTTAGGCTCGACTGATGATTAGTGTGAGCAGTTCGGTGATTAATGCCTTCTCCATAGCTGATAGTCTGTTTAGATTCTCTTCTTCTCAGCAGTAGATACTAGGATAAGGACTATCTGACTCTAACTTATAGTCATGTCTATAGGTATTTGTATAGTAACACAATTTTTGTCATTTTACCTCTGTACACCGCCACAGTGGATTTTGAAGTGGTCAAAATGGAGACTTGAAGCTTTAATTCAGTGGGTTTAACTGATTTAAATATTGCTGTAACTGTTTAGGAATTGGAGCCATTTTTGCAGCCATTTTGATGGCTTCATTTCAAGTCCATTGTGGTGGTATAAATTACAAAAATGTCAAAAATCATTACAATCTAAATACTTATGGACCTGACTGTACATTGAAAGTGTCTGATTCAGAAACATTATTATGCCATTACCTCAGCATGATTTTGGCTGACACATGTAATTTCTCCTCTGACCCTGTCTGACCACTCATTTGTATAATTATTGCATTCAGTTTTTTGTCTGTGTCAGTATTTCAAGCAAAGTTATAATTCTGCCTATGAAACAAATAGTAATAAGGAAATTACCTAGACTGGGGTGTTTCTCTGTGTATTCATTTTTTTTTTTTTTCCTGAGTTCTTGTGTACTTGCTTGGTATCATCTTCCACTTGTGTGATGTCACTTACAATGCTGAAGAAAACAAGTACAGTGGAACCTCTGGTCATGACCGCCACCTAGGACCAACAAATCGGTTCCTGACCACAAAATCCGCCAAAATTTTGCATCAGGTCACGACCACATAATTGGGTGCCGAACAATGCAAGGTTGGTTGCAAGGTTAGTTTTCTTGGTTGTTTAGAGTAAGTTTCTGTATAATTAAGGATTGTTCAAACTTCGTTTTTTTCCCCCCTGTTCTTAAAACTCATTAAAAAATGTTCACAGCATTTTTTCGTTGTGTTTCTATACATTTTTGCTCTATAAGCCTTCATTATGGGTCCCAAGAAAGTGGAATTGGTAATGATAGTAAGAAGCCATATCCCTCCGCAATCAAATCCCTCCACCACTGCTTCACACACACTCCGCAGCACAACCAGTTCCGGTCAAGCACTCGTAGTGTGAACGTGTTCAATGCATTTTTATCGTTGTGTTTCTCTGCATTTTTGCACTATAAGCCTTCATTATGGGTCCCAGGAAAGTGGAAATGGTAGTGAGAGTAAGAAGCCTAAGCATATAACAGTTGAAATAAAGAAAGAAATAATCATAAAACATGAGAACCTCCACCATATCCCTCCACCACCGTCCACCTACGCCAGCAACTATGTATCCACCGCAAAGGTATCATGCATTAAAGTCATCTGTTTATTTAATTTAGTTTTATTTTTCTATAATTAAGGTTATTTTAATTTTATTCTATCTTTTATTGCCACACACAAACCCATAATACACTTTAAAAATATGTTTTTGAGGGCTGAAACACATTAAGTGTGTTTACATTTATTTCAGTGGGAAAAATTGATTCAGGTTGCGAACAAATTGGGTCACGAACAGAGTCTCGGAATGGATCAAGTTTGTGACCAGAGGTTCCACTGTACTGAGAATGATGAAAGCATCTCTAAACATTCTTGAACAAACATTATGGACACATCTGTTGGTGAATTGGCAAAAAGAATGAAATGAAAGACCCAGCATTCTGTGCAATGCAGCAATGGTGAATGAAGTGATGGTTGCTTGAAATTGTTGCATGTTAAATATGATTCTGAAAAAATGGGTGGAAAATATGTAATATAGTTAAAATATGATTAGGTACATCAGGTAAGGGTGTT
>JAQMCW010000023.1:11284752-11298081 GCA_030068335.1 Chrysichthys cranchii
GTGGCAGCATCATGCTGTGGGGGTGTTTTTCAGCTGCAGGGACTGGGCAACTGGTCGTAGTTGAAGGAAAGATGAACGTGGCGAAGTACAGAGATGTACGCATGCGTTTGTTGAAAGGCGTAAGTGCAGTGAGATTTTTCGAGAAGCGCAGTCATTTTTTTTTTTAAAAATCAGTCAGTGTGCATTACACTAGCAGCGTAAAACAGACAGAAACTTACAAACATGCAATTTTAAAAAAACAAAACAAACATATAACATGCGGTGGTTAACAGATGAAAGAAGCTGAAACCTGAGGTGGAGTGGAGGGCAAGCTAAAATGACACTAAAAAGACTGTAAGAGCTTGATTTAGCTGTGCGTGTGCTGCCTCTCATTATTCCAACAAATCCCAACATAAACAAAGAGGAGGCGCACAGCACTAGGGGAGGAAATGGGACATATTGGTCAGAGTCATCACTAAAATCACTAAGCAAAGTCATCATAAAAATCAGTGGATTTTCTAATTGCTAGATCATACATATGAAAACTCATGTCTTCGTCTACTATATTAAAGCTGCTTTATATAGTCACCAGCCTCTCTTTTTTCTCTCTGTGTTGAAGTTAATAGAAATCCTATTCCCGTCTCTTTTCATACATGTTGTAGAAACATCTCCTTAGAGACAGCTTCACCATAGCCACAATTATATGCTTTACTTTGTTCAATAACCCCACTTTTTCTCTTTTATAATATGTTTATTACTGGATTTCACTTAGGTAATTACCCACCATTCAATTTCCAATTAATATTAGAAACAATAATGTATTTGAATGAGTACATTAATATAAACCTGTGATTTGCCTTGGAGCCAGCACTATTGTCAGAGCTGCTGTTATGGAAAATTAACACCGTCTTACCAATTTGAATAAAGAAATCAACAGTGCTGTGGTATAACGTGCCTTAGTAAGGTGCTGAGCACAATGAAAACCATTCTTCTAATAGATATTCCCTCAGTTTGTGTTTTCAGGTTTTACAATGGTGGTAGAGAGCACTGTCTAACACAGAACTCAGAGGTGTTCAACTGGGTTAAGAAATGGTGAATGAATTTACATCATTTTGATACTCAGCAACTCATTCAGTGAGCTCTTGTGCCCTGCACACTTGGCATCTAGTTATCCTGGAACAGACAACTCCCACCAGGATAGAAAAGTTTCATCATATATAGGATAAAGATGATCAGTCAGACTAACTTTGTACTGATGTACTGTGACATTTCTTTCTAAGGGGACATGCGAACACAAACCAGAGTAGCAAAACGCCCCCACAGCATAAAATAACCACTGACCCCCACACCCAAAGGGTTACGGTCAAAAGAATAATAGCCTGAACATTTTTCCATCCTCATTTACTCCTATGCTAGGCAAAATTTTGCATTCTTTACTAAGTTCTAAATTATATGCATCTATATTAGTTATTCATCTCAGCAGCTGTTTCAGAAGCTGTACCCCTAGCCTATGAACCTGCACCAAATACTTTAAAATATTCACTCCTGAATTTATTAATTTTATGTTTCATTCAACAATAACACATTTTTGCTGCACTATTTCTGGGAATAATGTGCACATTGGCAATGCTTTAGTAGAAGGCAAATCTGTCTAAAATGTGCCTTGCTTGAGGTGACATAAATTTTCCTTGATTTTTCAGCCCCTTTTTAATTTGCTGTTACACTTGACATAACCATTCACACTTTAATCTGCATTACCAATTGATTAAGCCTACTGGCGACCCTGCCTGACACAATCTTTGGAAATCTACAGTAGGGCCTATGTAATGCATCACTTTATATGTAAATTTATGACAGTTATGATGTCATTCTTGCATAATTTGCAAATAGGAGATACTGGCACTGGTCATAAGTATACATATCAAATATCTGGGTTGCCTGATTAACAGCAGCCGTGAAGACGGGCACGTGAAATCCTTTCCCTCTGTGTGCTAACACAGAGCAAAGCCTAACACAAACAAAGTCCAAAAATATTCCATGATCCTTTGAATGATTGCATGCAGAAGATTAAGCCTCTCTATCTCTCTCAGCGCCTTGGCCAGACTGTTTTGATTGCATTTGGCACTAAACCCAGAAATGGACTTAGTGTTCAACCTCTCAGACACACTCTTTACACCGTAGGCTGGATGCAAAATCTTTTTCTGTCAATATTAAAACAGTTTAGTAACAGTTCAGTATAACATTTTACTGGGTAACAGTTTAGTATAATGTAGTCAAATATTATGCATTAATTCATATGTGCATCTAATGTTTGAATACAGCAGTTCTTTGGGAACACTAGTGGCATTAAGGACTGTTAGCTTTCTAGCAATGCTTAAAGATAAATTAGTACTTAAGGACCAGTGTGCTGAGTCCAGATGAGGTAAACACCATTCACAGAACAACTTCCACTTAAGGACATACAAAGCCCCTATGTTAAAAGCCCTTCTGTTCAGGGGGGGTTTCCTGGAAAATTAGGTTGCAGAGCTATTTGGTTGGTGATTCAAGCTGGCGAGATGCACAGATACTGGTGACCTGGCTTGGGGTGCCAATTCTCCCTTAAGATCTACTTTGGGGGAAGTGTAAGGGGGGGGTGTTCAGACCCCTATGAAAGCAGTTATAAGCTATCCTGGGGCTATGAGGGAATAATCAGTAGTAGTGGAAGAAAAGCATTTAATAGGTGATGAGGCCAGTTGTGAAAAAGTTGTGTTACTTGCAAAAGCAGTATGAACCAGTATTTTACCCATGATCAAGATTCTCTAGCCTAACTGCTGAATTATGTGCAACATGGGAAAAATCTGGTGTAGAAGAAGTAGAAGTGTATAATATGAGGTCCATCACCACGACTACCACATCTGGGTGCACATGCCACTCCTTAACAATATCTTGCACAGTTGGACAGTCCCAATAGGTTAGTTGCTCTCAATGAGGCTAGTCAGTGATGGGCCGACCTGAGAAGATTTCATGTGGAGAGAGCTGCTTAAGTGCTCTGATGGTTTTTATATAGTGTAAAATGTATCTGAATTTATAAAACAAAGTTAATTTATCCCATTCCGACATTGTGACAGTTTAGACCAATATGACATTTTCTGAGGAACCCATCACATGGCAACAATGTCTCAGAACCAGTAAGAAAAGCTTGATGGGCTAGATGGAGTGCCTTCAGTTCCTTCAATTGATGTGTTTTGACCCCATATCCCTGGGCATGACACAAATCTCCAGAATGTAAGGGAGTCTTAATTGGACCTTTTTTTGGAATGCTCTGCAATCTCCAATAAGCTAGTGTTTGGGCTCCTGAGGTTGAGACAAGGACATGTTTCTCCCCATAGAATTTGGGGTCCATTATTATAATTGCCTTCTGAAAATCTTATTGCTCCAGAAAGCCTAATGGGATTACCGCTGTAGTTGTCACCATCGGACTTAGCATCTTCAACAGACACTGGTACCACGCATGACAATCTGGCTGAAATTGATTAGAAAGCCTAATAATATCCACCACATGATAAGGAAATGAGTTGGCTAGTGTTCTTTACCTAAATTAATTGTGTAGCCTTCTTTAGTGTTAGGGAGCATTTGTTTTCAGAGTTTATGGCATAAATTGCATGCTCTTTGGTAGGGACACATACTGTAAGACTCAATCTTCTAATTATGGCAGTATCCTAGTGCCACTGGCCATCAGGAGAGACAAGGCTGTTTGCATATATAATTTTCATGTCAAACCAGCGGTGCAAGAGATGACAGAATGGTAAGACTTTACATTGTCTGTCCTTGGAAGGTAAAAAGCATCTGTGTTTTAGAGCAATAAAAGGCATGAACATAAACATAGTGCTCTACTGATATGAATCAGTCTTGTGATTACACAAGTTGAACTTCATCTCAGACCCTTAGGCTTAGGAACCTTTAGAAACCAGTTCAGCCCTCTTGATACAGAACTGGCCAAAAAAAGCCATCTTCATCAGTACTCAGAAGTTAGAATAGAACCACCTGCTTTGTATTGTACAAGAGGGAACAAACCTCTTAGGAACAAATCATTTAGTTTAGGTCAGACATCAATGAGGCCTTGAGTACCGAAATGCTTGGGAGCTGGTGGAAGAACTGACCTGGTCCTGTTGTTTAATTATATATTTTCAGCTATAAAGAATCTCTTAAAGACTTTGTATTGGTATAGGGTTTTGGGCCCAACTAATGGGGTCTGAGGGCATGAGGGGTTTGTAAGGGGCAGGTGGAACCGTTCTGGACATTGCAACATGGAAATGTGCTCAATTTCTATTCAAGTGGTCTATTTGGCCATGACGATTTTGTGATTCAGAAACCTGCGATCCTGCTATTCAGGACCTCTTTGGTGGCAGGTGCAAAGGCTAACCCAGCTAGTATTACCTAGTAACACCTTGAACACACAGTTGGGTTTCAGGGGGCAAATCTCGATTGTTTCCAATATTACTTCTGTCAGACAACCTTCTCAGTTGATGTTGACAGTTGTTTTTTATCTGTTGCCACTATGGGCCATGGAGTCCCCCAAGGTTCTTTGTTGGGGTATGTCCTGAAAAAGAGGCCTTACTTTTTCAGTATATATGCTTACATTCAGTAACATCTTTTGAAATGATAAAATTTCTTTTCCATGTTATGCTGATGGCACATAAGTCACATTTAGTCACCTAGGGGCTTAAAAACTTGATCAACAACTCTGTCATCAAGAGTAGTTGCTGCACAAACCATACTACCCCACTCTCATCAAGATGGAAATACGTTGTAGTCATGCACACTTTTATCTCATCATATTTGGATTACTATAATTGCTTATACACAGGGCTCAGTATGTAAACACTGGATTGCCTTCACTTCAAATAAGCTGCACTTCTGGTCTTCACCTGTAGGATGAGTCTGATCTACTCTCTGACAATGTTTCATTGTTAATGGAAACTGAAGTACGTGTCACATATCCTCTGATTACAGTGTTACCTTAAGAGAAGGTACATAAAAAAGAACTTCTTTATTGAACTAGTCTGCTACACAGCTACACATTGCACCAGTTGGTGGCACCTTAAAGTGGAAGCAAGTAAGAACTTTTTAAAAAAAAATAATGTTAACAAGACTGCAGGGTAACCCATAGTTACAAGAGCACTTTTTGGATGAGTCAAATTTGTGGCCCCAGGCCCCCCATCTCAAACCAAAGTTCCACTACTGTTCCAGATTTATCGGTATATTGGTTAACATATTGCCAATGCAAGCCACATTGTTAAGTCATCCATGATTGTGCATTCACCACCACCAGCAATGCATCACAGACAATAGGACACAGGCCCAACAGAGGGAATACATGGCAATAATTTGTGGTGACTAGACAGATGAAGAAACCAACCCAGTAATTAACACTTACTGAGTAGAAAGTAAAACTACACCATGCAAGCTCACAGAGATAATGTAATGATAGATGCAGGAAAATTATGATCCTCTGGGAGCTCAGCCCAAATCATGACTTATTTGTCATTTGATGAAACACGACAGCTGTCTAGTTGTATGCATGTGTACATACAGTATGTGTATGTCTAACCTGAGAGATAGGGATAGGGTACGGGCCAGGTAGATTCTCCTGTAATCGGACAGGGTCAGGTGAAGCCCATGTGTTCCCTGTCACTTCCACCAATACAGTGCCAGTGGAGAAGAAAGCATTGGCTCTCCCTCCCATGTCCTGGACCATCACTGAAAGTTTATAGCGGCCACACATTTCAGGATCCAGAGCAGAGGCACCTGTAGATAAACACATATATAGACAATACATATTACAAGTGAAAAGACAACACATGCATATATGAGCCATACAAAAAGATTTAGAATCATTTTCTTTATTCATTTCTATTATAATACAGGTTGCAAAGCTTCACTATAAAACTTGCATGCAAAGTTTACTGAAGATCTGGCAACTTGTTTAACTTTTTAAAACAGCTACACATGCAGTAATTGTGTTTTTTAGAGTCTGTAATTTATTGGTCTATAATTCATACAATACATCAGAGTCAGTGGTGCTTTTTAACAGCAGTTGTAAATTTTATTTTCTCACTGACTCACTCAAATGAATTGCCAAGCATACAGTGTTGGCTCTGATTTTATTCTTATCAGATTTTTAACTGGTTAGAGATGAAATATGTGTGCGGGTGTGTGCGCACTTGCAGTGGAGAGTAAGATAGATATAGTAAGATGGAAACAGGAAGCCATGCGACATTATGTTATATATTCAAAGATTTAAGCAGCTAAGAGCAAACAAAATATTAAGCCACTATATTTTTATGCATAAAATATGTTAATTAAATAATATATTAATTAAGATTTTCTTCAATGTATTTATCATGCTCACTTAAAATGTCTCCAGTTCTAAACTGAAGCTAAAACAGTCCAGGATGATGGTCTGTATGTAAAGGTAAAAGTTTTTTTTTTTTTTTTACATATTTCTACATAATATTATTTCATCTTTAAACATATACATCCCCTAAATGATGATATACAGTGCATCTCCCAGATTCCAGGCCCTGTGCTCATTACCATCCTCTGTGAGAGACACCTCCCCACTTGTGGCATCTATGTTGAACATGTGACTGGCCGGGATGCGAGGCATCTGGTCTAGGAGGCGAAAACGCAAATCAGCATGGGGTGTGTTTCGGTCATCACGGTCTAAGGCCCCCACTTGCATGAACGGGATCCCTGGTTTTTGAGGAATAAAGAAACAAAGAAAAGTGTTTATATTCTCAGAAAAAGAATCATAATGGCACAACCAGAAGTTATAGAAAACTTTGTGACTTTAAAAATATCTTGTTCTACAATGGTTGCACTGCTGTCCTGTTCTGTTATAATTAGGAGTGAGGACAGCTATTTTATTGTACATCCCCAACATAAAAGTACTGTACTGAAACAGACTTCTTTGACTTCTTTAGTGACTTATATCACCCTTTAGGTTAAGCTAAATAGATTATGTGGAAGTATCTAAGTTCTTAACTAGCTAGCTAGCAGAACAACCTAGCTATCATGTATAAATAAAAAATAATTGTACATTTTATATGTATTATTGCTTCTGGTTATATTATATTTTTAGGAGCTTTATATGTCATTTTCCCTGTATTGAAAAGAAATGGAATCAGATTGTAAGAAGCCTGTACCACAACTAGTTTTTACAGCCTAGATCTTTTTCTACAATCTACTGGCATGTTCATTTGATTTTGTAGGCCTCTAGTGAGCCATGAAACAAACTTCCAATAACATTGTCTTTCCTTACCTGTGTTTAGTGACAAATTCCTTTTTTAAACTCAAATTTATAAGAATTCAAGGCTCAGTCAGTTCTAATATAAAATTGCTAAAATTAATACTGATAACTTATTAAAAGCAATAAATAATACAATAAGTGTACAGTAAGAGGCTAATGATGTGGATGTTGAGAAATATTGAGGGATATATAAAAGCAAAGAAAATAAAGAGCTTTCAATAATCTTCTTTCGTCATCTTTTCCACACTCTCACTATCTGCAGTGTTTCATTTCCCCACATAAAATAAATCTTAGCTAACATGGAGGCAACAACTCAGTAAATAGCTACAGGAACCTAGGTATCTTCACATTGTGACTATTTACTGTTTCATTCTGTATCTAATGTATTTTGAATAAGGCTTAATATTTATATTATATTACATTATATTATATTATATTACTCATTTTCACTCATCTTCTGCTGCTTAATCCTGTTGAGCCAATCCCAGCTGACTTCAGGTGAGAGGTGGGGTACACCCTGGGCAGGTCAACAATCCACCGCAGGGCCAACAGACCGAGACAGTCAATCATTCACACTCACATTCACACCTACGGCCAATTTAGAGTCGCCAATTAGCCTAATCCCCTCTGTGTATGTCTTTGGACTGTGGGAGGAAACCGGAGTACCCAGAGGAAACCCACGCGAACACGGGGAGAACACACCCAGGTCAATCCCGGGGATCGAACCCAGGACCTTCTTGCTGTGAGTCGACAGTACACTACTGCTGTATATCATATCATATCATATCATATCATATCATATCATATCATATAAGCAAGCTTTTAGCCAGCAATCTCTCACAAATTAGTGTTTGTATTCTCTTTTTGTGGCACAGTCAACCCAATTCAACATTAGAGCACCAGCAGCCTCTCTGGGTCCACGTGCTCTGCATTCTGGGAGAATCCATATGAATTCATATGGCATCATGAGTCTGAAACATGCACTACATATACTGTCTAGGGCTTCTTTGGAAGCAGGCCCAAAGTAGGATCTTTGCACCCAAGGTATGTTTAGCAGTGATGAATTGTAGATATCAAACAGAGTGGTCAATATCCTGGCTCAGGTGATGCACTGCCAGGACTAAATTAAATCCCCTCCATAGGGGCTTGCCAACTGGATAGACTGCTCCAAGGATAGCAGCATGATGTGTCATATGCAACACTATAACGTTTATTTTTATGAAGAAGTCAAAATTACAGCTGAACTTGGGCAGTGCATATAATAGTATAGTGCTTCAGAGTCTGGCCATAGGTGAGCTGTGGCCTGCTCAAATCACCCATGAACCCACCCATTGTCAATAAAGTCTTTGCACCGTATCATAACAAACCCTGCCACCACAGTTTCCATGCAGAAGAGTCTATTTGATGTTGTGGGTTGCATTGCATCACTCAAAGTCATCTTCAGGGTGGCTGTCACAGCTTCAGTATAACAGCCTGCTATATGCACCTGCTATATGCACCCAGATTCAGTTATTTGGTCTTCATATAACCAACATTACATCTGTACCTAGCTTTCTAAATCACTCCTTCTAACGACAGGCGCAGTGTCTAAGACCTGGATTTCCCTGCCACAAGGTTATGTGGACCTAACTGACCTAAAGTAGCTGCAGTACAGACCTCCTGGAGCCATATGACTCTTAGTAGTGCCCATGAGGATGAAGCACTCCTTATAGGTAAATTTCCTACCCTGAGAGAAGTGGATGAGGTGCCTAGCTCCATTCAGAAACAATGTCAGAAGCCTATGAGTTCCCATCAAGGTGCCATCTGCTGTGCCACTACAAAAACTTTCAGATGTTAAGGTAGGAACTTGACACTATCCAGCAGACCCTAGCACTTGTTGGGCAGTGCACTGGATCCATTTGGCCTGGCACATATCATTTTTTTAATGATTCCTCTTTGAGATCAAATCCCTAGAGGCTCTAGAATTCTGAATCATGTTCTGGTTGCTCACTCATACAAGGGGCAAAACCCATAGGCAGTCTGTCCAGGAGTCCAACATTTACCTGTATATATGAGATTTCAAGTCTTCAAAGGGAAGGAGTATCTAGGTGTCCAAACCACTAATAATAGCATCAGTTGGCACAAGTAACCAGAACATAGCATGTAGCTGATGGCTGCTGAAAAACTGCCACATAGCTGTTGATGTAATCCTTGCATTGTAATACAAAGATTTCAGTGCCAAGCAAGTGAACGAGAATGTCCATAGTCCAATTCAGGCTGCTGTCATTTTAAGGGTGCTAGTCATGGCTGATCTGGCCTGCTGTGTCTGTGAGTTGGTGGAAGCTGATCTAGGCCCTGCTTTAAGTCTGGAGCCAGGCACCATGACTCATCTGCCAGTTCATACTCTATAAGGAAGAGTCTTCCAGACATGGCCACAGACATGGCTACAGACAGGGCCATTAAGTTAGCCCATTTTAACTGAGTCATGTCTGATGACCATATGCTCAGTGACATTTCTTAGTTTGTACTGGATGTCAGCTGGTGCTGGAACTGGTTGTTTATGGCTAGCGACCATTTTACCTTGATACCAAGGCAGCAGGCATAAAGCTGGTGGCTGGTTTTTGAGTTGGGATGCTAAGAATGTGGCAGGGTGGGAAAAAAAATGCTCTGGCTCTGTGTTTACAAAAAGTGCCAGGCCTCTTACAAGCCTATTATTACAGGCCTGCTAGCCAGCACAGGCTATGAAAAACTGGTGATGCCACATACATGACTGTGTGGGGCACATATACTTTGACTCTCTTAGTGGCATAGCTGAGCTGGAAGGGAAAAAGAGGAGCACTGATACTCCTATCTCGTGAACCAGAACAAAGCTCCAATGCTGAGAGAATGAGGCGAGGATGTATTTGGCAGTGTAAGCGAGATTGAGGGACACATACATACACTCTAGCTCTGTTAGTCATGAAAGTTCCACTGGATTCAAGGAAAAGACATGCACACTTAGGGTGTCCATGCTTCCTCTTCCTGGAAACATCCTCTTTTTGAGACATAAAAATACGCCCAAGGTGGGAGTTTGTTGACCATTCATTTCACAGGTGTTTGTCTGCCCCATGCCACCATCTTGCCACCAGTGTCCTCTTTTTAGGGAACAAAACATGGCCACCCTATACACATTCCTATTCATTAATCCAGGGTTCACCTGGAAACACACTCTAGCTATCCTTGGCGCTGCAGAGCATAAGCTAACAAGATAAGTTAGCAACTAGAGAACAATCTAAGCTAGCAAGTCCCAGTCCTATCCAGAGATATGTTACCTGAATGGATGTAATAGACACACTCATTGTGATGGAGAGAAGGAACTGAAGGAGAAAACAGGAGTCTATCATAGCTTTGGAGATTAGAAAACTGTAGCTCTGACCATAGTCACAAGCGCAGAATAGCTCCAGAATCTACATGTGGTCTGAAATGTGCATGAATAGCCAGTTGAGAAAAGGAAAACAAGCGATACAGCATGAAGGTATTTATAGCAAATACTACGTCACTGTCACTAAAGGCGCTTTTGCACCAAACAGATATAGGGACCTTTTGAGAGGATGTACCCCTTGGGGAGCTCCCCTAAGATCTACACACCAATACTCTGTTTGCATTCACACCACCAGTAGGAACGCTGGAGTGATAAGAGCTACGCCAAAATCAGCTCAGTCTGGAGCGTCTGTCCATATCCATCTTTTTTTCTTCATTTTAATGTAAAGAGCTACTGTTTACACACCGAACTTTTCACACAGATTTATAGCAGTACCTGACTTAGAACATTTACAGTCGAACAAAAACACAAACGTTTTTTATGGAGACTATCTGGCGATTAGAAAATCTGCTGGTGATTTTATTTTTCCGTGAATTTAGTTATTTCAACCAACATGTCACATATTCCACCGCTTGCTGCATGTCAGAGGAAGTGCATGCGCTGCAAGTTTCACGTTTTTCTGGGTTTATTCAGCTGTTTAATATGAAGATACAAAGATTTTTCACATACCTGGTCTGAAAATCAGACAATCCGTTGGTGGTGATTTTTAAAAATAATTTTACTGATTGTGACCAACATGTCACATATTCCCCCTCACGCTGTCCCTCATGCATGAGCTGTGAAGTGCACTTTGTTCTTTTTGGTTTACATGTTCAATACAAAGATACAAAGAGCTTTCATCTTGTAATTAGAAAATCCACTGATTTTTGATTTTGTTTTTTCCAGTAATTTTAGTCATGATTTCAACCAGTGTGTCATATTTCCTCCTCTCGCACTGCACGCTTCCTCTTTGTTTTCACTTGGATTTGTTGTAATGAAAAGAGAAGCAGCACACACATATAAATCAAGCTCTTATATTCTCTTTTTAGTGTCAGTGTAGTTTGCCCTTCACTCCACATCAGGTTTCAGCTTCTCTCACCAGTTGACATCCACCAAATTTCATGTGGATTTTTATTTTTAAAAGTGCATTTTTGGACGTTTTTGTCTGTTTTATCCTGTTAGTGTAATGCACACTGAGTGATTAACAAAAACAGCACTTACATCTTTCACTGAACACATGCATTGTTCATGCCATTTTTAGGGACCTTTTTAGCTCCTATATCAGCGTAGGTCCTTATGTAGGTAGGTCCATAAGTTCTTATTGTGCTGGAAAAGGACCTACCCTGATATAGGAGCTAAAAAGGTCCCTAAAAACGGCATTATAAGAACTACAATCGTCCTTAGTTCCTGTGGTGGGAACACACAAAAAGGGGGCTACTTCCTCCAACAATTATGAGAACTATGAAAAGTCCCTGCGGTGCGAAAGTGCCTTGTGACTTTGGTGAAGGTCTCCACATGTGTGCTTGGATGGCGGTGCAATAGAACTTTTACTTCTACAAGATAATAAGAAAGAAGTGTTGTTGGTTGATGTGTAACTGTGATCATTCATCACTATATGTTCTTTCTGGAAGATTTCACCATGCGTATACACAAGCAGGTGGGACGCATGTGTTAGCACTTAGTGGTGGTGAAATGGAACTTTTTGTGGTCCAACAAATCACAAAAAAACTTAAAAAAAAAAAAAAAAAAGGAACCTAATACTCCAATAAACCTCAACAAAGTCAAAATTATCCACTAAGCCTCAATAAACACTCGTACATATCCCAAGAATCTTTATATTTTAAATATTTCCTATAAGCCCCAAAGCACCCAATAAAGCCCAACATAATTACAAACACTCCCACTTTAAATCCTGCTAAATACTTCTCCACATTTACCAACAATATAAAACTAACTGCTGACATAGGTGTGTGTGTGTGTGTGTGTGTGTGTGTGTGTGTGTGTGTGTGTGTGTGTGTGTGTGTGTGTGTGAGAGAGAGAGAGAGAGAGAGAGAGAGAGGGAGAGAGAGAGAGACATTGTGTGTGTTTACATAGATAGATCACAATTTTAGCTTTGTGAAGACATTTATATATATATATATAGGCCTCCATTGCTGAGACTTGTTTCTTGCTTGTACGCTTGTCCAACACATTTCATGGTAATGTTAACCCTGTTAAATAAACAAAACTGAACTGACATTTGGACGGTCCTCAGAAGGAAAAGAAAGGAAAAATAAATTAGCCAAAATAAAAGGTTAGGGTTCGGTTTAAGGGCAGGTATAACATTAATTAGCTGCATTAATCATTATGTCAATGGAAGGTCCTCACAAGGATAGTAAAACAAACATGCATGTGTGTTTGGAGAGGGTGTCGGGTTTTATATTTCTTAGTGAGAACCAGATGTCCCATAAGGCTAGGAATATTTTGCAGATTTGACCTTGTGGGGCACCTGGATGGTTCTTATAAGGAAAACTACCTTTTTAAAAAATTGGCAATTTTTTTTATTTAAAGAAGCCAAAAGAGCCAAAAGGTGGTTTTTTTTGTGGGGTTAAGATCAGGTTTAGACATACAGACGTGGACAAAATTGTTGGTACCCTTCTGTTAAAGTAAGAAAAACCCACAACGGTCACTGAAATAACTTGAAACTGACAAAAGTAGTAATAAATAATAATTTACTGAAAATGAACTAATGAAAATCAGA
>JAQMCW010000023.1:11378820-11395763 GCA_030068335.1 Chrysichthys cranchii
AGAGGATGCAGAGAATAGAGTTAGATGGAGACAGATGATTCGCTGTGGCGACCCCTGAAGGGAACAGCTGAAAGGAGAAGTAGGAGTAGTAATATATACATACATACATACATTCATTCATACATACATACATACATATATACATACATACAGTATATAATGTGTGTGTGTGTGTGTGGATATATTTATAGATTAAGAAGTTTATAAGTGGAGTTTATATACTTCTGTGAAGCTGCTGTGTGACAAAGTCTATTGTTAAAATCAACTGAAACTGAACTGAATAAACCCCGGGTGAAGTGGTCATTTGTGTGACACTTCCAAATTGGGATAATGCAGCTCCTTCATCAGATGATAGAAAAGCTAGCATTAGCAGATAGAAAGCTAGCTGTTAATAAGACCAGCTATGGGGCACGTTAGCTAATGAGCTAATCCATTACTAAACCAATACGTCCAAAGGATCACTTCTGCCACATTGTTCTTGTTGGTAACGGTGACTTAAAATTCAACTGTTCGTTACAGACACTCATGTGACACTGTTTCATTAGGAGTCATTAGGAGAAATTGACCAGGGCAGGTTTGAAGAAAAGTATTATAGTGCAAATGGAGATGACCATAACTGTGTTTCCTGTATGTTTCTGAAGACACTACCACAGTATCGAGGTGTTCACACACTATGACCTCCTGACCCTGAACGGCACAAAGATTGCAGAGGGACACAAGGCCAGCTTCTGTCTGGAGGACACGTTCTGCCCTGATGGTGGGTTTTCTACTGAGATTACATTAGGGCTGCAACTGCTGATTAACATGATTATCTATCACTAAATCTGTCGGGCTTTTTGTCTCGTTTTCATTTTCTTGCTTTTTTTCCTGATTAATCGTTTGGCTGGGATCATTTGAAAATGGCCTGGGAATAATCTAACGTTCTTTAAAGCAACTTTTTTCAAACTCGACACTCAAACTATTGCAACGTGACAGTATTCGATACTGTTCTAACTATATGTCATATACGCTAACTGAAACTGAAATATATTTTAGATATATATTCCTATATATATGGAATCAGGGAGTCAATTCTGACTCGCATCGCAGCACCTTTGTTGTGAACCAAAAGCAGGATGCCGCTTGACACACAGAATATCACACTAAAAATACATATTGTGCTTTTTAATAACTTTTAGCAATGTAACATTAACCAAAAATGACTTACAAGCTAATTGAATCTAATTGCGTCACTACTTATGGCCTGATGTGATGTAGTGCATGCCATATCATGCTACATAAAGCAAACCAACTAATCAATAATGAAATTTCAAATTGTACCATTTTTCTTTATGAGCAGTTGTAGCCTTGACTTACACTCATAAATCAAGCCCTACGTAGGGACTATGTAGGCATGCACACTTTAAATGAAGGCTTCATCTTCAGTTCATGCTGCGATTTGCATAGCATTTGTTTTGTGACTAGAGCACTTAAATTAATTACCAGGTTTTTTTTTTACCCCATTTGGGGAAAATTCATGTGAGCTTTAAAGCTTATGGAAGGAAAATGACTTGAGTTAACCTCAGAGCTATGTGATGTGGTCACAGAAGAAAAAAACACACATATTCCTTGTCGTCTCCTTTGCAACAGGCGTGCACAAACGATATGCCTGCTATAACATGGGGGATCAGGGAATTTCGGTGGGATGCTGGGATACGTATCGCCATGACATTGACTGCCAGTGGATCGATGTGACTGATGTCAGGCCTGGAGACTACATCCTCCAGGTGAACTCCCATCTAACACACAAATGTGTTCCCTACACCTCTTGTAAGACTGCTTTTAATACATTGAAACACACATTACAGCTGTGCAGATTACAACTGGAGTTTTGTGTTCTAATTATTTAATGTTTAAGTGTTATTCTGATAGTTCTGTAATATTTCATTTCAACACTGGTCTGCTTGCCTGCTAGAGGTGAGATACGATGATACGTTAGTATACAGTCGATCCTCTCATCTACGGACAACGCATTAACGGATATCGGATGCAACGGAAAAAATCCGCCAGAATGTCCGGTACGAAAGTTTAAATATCCCTGGTGTTGCGAACTGAGTCCTGTAGTTCAGCAATTGTCCTCTAGGTGGCTGTGGCGTGCGTGCTACTAGTTGCTTACAAGCGTCGGTTGAGCTGTGGTCGTTGTGAAGCTATACTGTTTTTTCAGCGATTATTTGGTGTTTTTCACCTCAATGTTTTCTCAATGTACTTACCTATTTCTGTTGGTCGTTACGCTGCTTGTCATGTGTACAGCACTTGGGGAGCACTTTTATGGACCTTAGTGGTGTTCTTCCTTGGATTTCCATTATTTTAACCCCCCACACTAAACCACTTCACATCATCAGACTATTCAAGTCAACGAACACCCTCTCCCCCCAATTAGTCCGTTAATGTGAGGATCAACTGTATATTGTGTACATCAACAGGGATTGTTCTACTAAATTACAGTTGACTAATGACTCATTTTTGACCAAATGTAAAAAATGTGTTATTATTTAACAAAGAAAAACATCTCATTATAATAACTGGAAGCTTTCCAGAGACGCTTTTGTTTTGTTTTGTTTTTTACAATTTTTTTTTTACATTAGATTTTCCTTCATTTTTTGTTCAAAAAACGTCTTTGCCAATCCCCACCCACTAGTTAGTTAGGTGTCGCTTATCCCATGATAGCTGCCGACTCAGGAGGGAGAAGGGTAGCACATGCTTCCTCTGGGACATCTACATGAATCCCGTCAGCCACATTTTTAATTCAACTGAAGCAACACGCTATCCTCCTCCTGCATGCATGAACTCACAGATGCCCATGATTGGCTAGGGTCACGGTGATTGACAGGGGAGAGATCGAAACAGAAGGTGACTTGTCTCATCCTGAGAGCATGGCCAAGTTTGCTTTCTGGGACTCCCAACCACAGGTCGCTCTTAACAGTTTCATGTCAGGGTTCAAGCTTGGACAATAGGCCGAACGCTTTCGTTGTGCCACGTGGGAGCCTCCGGAGACATTTATGTAACATTTAACCACCCCGTCTGGAGATTTTCCTATAACAGCACATCCCGCACAGTTTTATTTTCACACATGGTTTCTATGGGTAGATATATATATTTTTTTTTTTCTAAACAGTTTCTGTAGACACAAATTACACAGTTGACAGGGACGTAATTACACTGATCGAGAGACACACGAACACCTCTGTGTGTACAGGTTTTAGCTGTACAGCTGCAGTAGACTTTACTTTCATTACCTGCACCTTTAACTTCAAAACAGGGTAAGAAAGTCAGGCATTTGATCCAAATGAAGCAAAATCGCCTTGTTATCCAGAAAAAAAAATAATAATGATGTTTTAAAATGAGCATGGAGTTGTGTGGAAGCATTTTTCTGAACGCCATGCACCATTTGAAAATGGCTTTCTGCCCTGGGTTTTCTGAAAGCGGATCTCACTGGAGGGTTTCCTCCAGTGATGCAGAGTGCAGATAAGGGAGAGTAATTGAAACTAATTGAGTCTGTGCATGTGCTTGCACGTGTTTGGGTGATTTTTTTTTTTTTTTTTTAATGGAAGGATTCAGGCACGGTTTTAAGCCCCCTCAGCCCTGCTATTACTGTAATGGTTCAGAGAAACAGCTGGTGATGAAAAGGCTCTGAGTCAGCATTTTACCACCATGTGAAAGCATTGCACCTTGTCTACTTGTCTGAAGCTACAGCAATTTTAAGAGCATATATTCTCATTACGCCATTCAGGCAAAGCTCGTAACCTCAACCACTAGAGAAGGTACAATGGAAAATGGGTAAAAAAGAAAACTGTAATGGGACAAATTAAGGTAATGCCATTATTGGTTAATGTTCTTTTAACCAGTGCTGCTTTTTTTAACAGCAGACATTTTTAGCCGCAGTTCAGCGAAGTGGACTTTTCTCATTTCGTCACTATAATTTACTCACAAGATCCTATGCTTACTTTTTTCCCAGCGGCAGGATGGTGACAAACATGGCATTAAAACGCACTGGGACAATGACAATACCATCTTTATGATATGGTTTACAGTGCAGATCAAACAGAGACCTTACGTAATGCCAAGATGTGTGTTAGGATTCGCTTTAGGTTGCCATGAAACCCCTCTTTGCAAGAGCTGTAAAGCAAACTAATAAATTCAGTTAGTGGGAGTGTGTTTCCATGCATGTGTGGATTTCATGCTATCGCAGGGCGTTCTCTGTAAAAGCGTGGCCTAGGCTGCGGTGCACCAGATTTAGGAACATACATTTAAGCACATTACTCATGACCGGTTTGAGACGAGCTTCCATGATTGCACAGTCATTTAGGAATCAGCACTGCAATCTGCCTGCACTCTCGGAGATTAGACAGATCTCTCGACATGAGAATGACAATCTGAAACTGTTTTGTGTTCTGTTATACTCTGGGAAGCAATTAAAATAATAACCAATGCTTTTTTTGCATTACAGTAGCAATGCCTAAAGAACAAGTTTCCCAGAAATAAATTAAAATTAGCCGAGGAATATAATCTTGCACTCGCACGTTTTGGTCCTTGGACTTTTTTTTTTTCTTTCTTTTTTTTTAAACGAGGACACGCATGGTCGTCTCTGCTTGGAAAAATGAGAATGTGTTATTAAATATAAAGGGTTTCAGGCCGAAAGCTGGAAAAGTCATTTTGCCTTGCTTTCTCATATATAAACGTACTGTATACGGGAAGATGGAAAAAAAACAAAAAAACAATAGTAGCCACAACTGGTGTCTAATGACAGACTACGAATACAAACGCAAAGGCCAGATCTGGCCATCATCATCATCCAGTCCGCGTCAGCAGTGTGAAATGGAGCGAACAGTGTGTGTGTGTGTGTGTACACTGAAGTATATATATATGATGGGGTTATTAAAATACCTCTTCTGCAAATAGCTGTGGTCAATAATTGTGTCCCGCTTCCTGTAGGTGGAGGTGAACCCCTCGCTGGACATGGCCGAGTCTGACTTTGAGAACAACGCAATGCGATGCAGATGCAGGTACGACGGCGGGAGAATCTACCTGTACGGATGCCATACAGGTGAGTGGACAGGTTCATTTAATTACGAGAGAGATTTCAATTGTACCAAACTGCTAACGTTAATGAAGCGAGATGAAACGCTACTTCATTCTTAAAATGCTGGTGTAGAGATGAAATGAGATCCTAAGCAAAACTGTATTGTAAACACCACGAATGACATGAACACAGTGTTGTAATCGAACGCTAACAGGGCGAGTTAGGAGTGACTTCTTTCTCTGAGATCAGTCAGCAATTCCGTTTCTGAATGATCTTATTTCTGTTTTACTTTCCGCTTCTGTTGTGATGATATCCCTCATCTTGTCCATCCCTGCTCCGTGCCCGTTTGTTTACAGGTGATGCCTACAGCGCGGAGGTCGAGGACCTGTTCGAACACCAGCGTCAGATCTCTAACAACTTCCTCTAATGAACGCTAGAGAAACCCAGGACGCAAAACCTCTCCTTCGTCATCCTCTCACACCACCTCTGGATGGAGGGGAAGGTGAAGGAGAAGGTGGTTAACGCAAAAACAGGTTACAGGCTGTGGGGTTTTTAGAGATTTATTTAAGTTTGATTGTCAGTCAGGCGAATACGTTGAAGTAGGGCCAGGTCCAGAATTGTGGGAAATCTTAATCCGGGTCATTTTTTCCCCCTGAATAACTGATCTGTGTATAATCTGGATGGAGTACGGAGAGGTAAGGATGTCTAAATGAACCAAGTGGATCTGTTAAGAGCAGTAATTCTGGCATAACTGAGCAAAGCAGGATGTTAGAATATTAGTTTAAAATATTATACAAGTAGAATAGAGTGTGTAGGAAATAGGTACATGAGGCATCTTTGGCCATGACATTGCCTGCTTATCCACAAGCAGAAGGAAAGATTATGCAAGTAGAACTGGAACGTTCCGAACATCCACCCTGTTATTGTTGCTGTGGCAACAAGTGATTTTTTTTTTTTTTTTTTAGGCTCTTAAAATATCAGTTACTTTCTTTAGACTTAAAATGTTATTTCACCACTGGTCCCCACCCTGAGAAAACAACTAAAACAAATATTACCAGCAGTAGTGCTAATAAATAAATCCAGTTTCTGCATTTTGCTGCAGCTCAGGCATTTTGCTTTTGAACACTGATTTTCATAAAACATGACCTCTAAAGTGCTTTGCTATCCTTTCCTTATGCATTGCTTGCACCTTCTAGATTTTCCAAGGTGTGACCCTTCAAAGCTATAGGTTTCTTATACTGATGCTTTATTCTGAACCTTCATACTCAACACTGATAATCCCCGTTCCGCATCAGTGTCAGAAAAAGTGAAAAGATCTTTCAGACTTCATGCTTAATAGAAAAAAAATTAAATTAAAAATAAAAAAAAACATACTTAGTACAGGCTAGTCTAGCAGTACACATCTGATAGCACTTTGTACCTCCATTCCCAACTAAATTGGGCTTCGCTTAAGCCATTATCGGGCGTTTAACCCTTGACCCCTGAATAATGCTTCCAAACACAGAGCTGACAGCTTTACACGAGAGGATTTTGTCAGGTATTTGTGAGATATCACAGCCACTCAGTAATGTCTTATCCCCAGCTACAAATCCCATAGGACTCCTTAGATAGTCGATGTGTTTCATAACTCACGGTGCTCGATCGGGGAACATGTGGGGACACGCAGCATTAAACCATATCCTCGCTGATCCTCGGCTACGTCGGTGCTACATTTGATTATTATGTATGTGCTTCATCATAGATGTATTGTCATGTACAGATTTATTTGAATCATGATTTATATATATTATGGTCTGTAATTTATGACCGTTTGATACTTTATTGTTTTTGAAATTTTTATCATCTCGGTGAAAAAAACAGCGGGTCACTAATACTTGAAAATAAACATTTGTTATGTCTAATGTATTATATTTGCAAGAATAATTATGCGACTAATATGTTATTAACCTCAAAATATTAGTGAATTACATGTAGTGCCCACTAATGTGTGTATAACACACTCCACGATTGGAACGACACACCACAATCGGAAAAGAGGGATTTAAAGTGTCCGTTGAGTCACTGTAAGAGATCAGAGCCGATTTGATGCTAAATTAAACTATAAAACTGTTCATTTACAAACAGTGTCCACCACGGGGCCCACAGCTCCATTCCTTTCACCAACAGTCACACTCCTGCCAACTCCGTTCACTGAGCTCAAACTGATCCAAACCCATATTTTAGCGTTTCCTAACCCAGAGGAGTTACGGAAGCGATTCTGTGGGGGGTTTAGTTCATCACTACGAGTCCAGTGCATCAGATTCTTTGAGACTCAATAAAGGATGTGTATTTCAAAATCTCAAGAGTAGATCTATGGTGATAACTGAGTCTATTATATATACATGCACACCAAGATAACGTTCAGGATGAAGTTCAAGAAAAATATCAAACTCTGAACATTCTATAGAGCAAAATCCAGTGGAATCCTTTCTTGACAAATTGAAAGAATATGGCACAGCCGTAATTCTCCATAGATGACGTTGTCCACCAGGAAAGTAGGTGAAAAGCAGAGGCCATTAGTCAGAGAAATAACTTGGGGGCTCTGAAGGAGCAAATGGGAGAAGCCAAATAGGACAACTGCAGCTTAGACATCCACAAAGCTGGGCTTTATGCATGCTAAGAAGAAAGACATCACTGGAGAAGGAAAAAAATGTATCCAGTGGTGGAGGAAAAATGTTCTTTGCTCCGATAGGACCAAATATAAACTTTCTGGACTTGGCACAAAGCATTATGTTAAGTGGAAACCCAACAAGGCTGGTAACCCTGTGAACACAATGCCCACTGTGAGACATGGTGAGGGTAGCATGAGGTTATGGGCATGCTTTTCATCAGCAGGTACTGGGAAACCAGTCAGGGATAAGAGTAAGAAAGATGGAGCTAAATAATAGAGCAACCCTAGAAGAAATCCTCTGCCTTTATGCAAGAGGTCACAAGTACTACCTTTCAACAGGACGATAAACATGATACCAAAGCTTCAATGGAGTGGTTCAAAAACAAGAAACAGAATGTGTTTAAACCCCATATCTCGACTGAGAATCTGTCAAGACTCAACAATGGCTGATTCCTAATCTGACGGGGACAGGTGGCTGCTTTTGTGTTGAATAAATTTTGGGTTTAAATAAAATAAACAATTATATAATATAAATTATATACAACTTACACACACACAATAAAGCAAAGGGTAAATTTCCTATTTAAAAACATAAATAATCAGTCTAATTAATATTCTGCATGCAGAATATTATAAACAGACCTGACCGCCGAGCTTGGAACAAAACCCGTTCAGAAAGCAGCACAAGAACAGAGGTCTCTACATGTACCTCCTCAGTGTGATAATATTTTGAATATTGCGCAAGCTGAACATTGCAGTACCTGTGCATTCCCAAGAGATGATTTGGCAACATTTGGATATACAATGGTTTATTTCAATATTGTATTGAAAAATAAATTAACGGGGGGAAAAAAAAAAACCCAAAAAACTAAAAACTGAAATCAAGAAAGATTATAAACATTCCAGTGCTTGGTCAGCAAGAGTGGAATCGTGTTCAAGGCAAATTATTAATATATAAATAAGAGGAAAAATATAATGCATCGTTCTGACATTTACACATATCACGAAAGCATTCCTTTAAATTAACCTCACATCGGCCGACCACAAAACCGATGCTGTTCCGGCTCCAAAAAAAAAAAAAGGTATAGAAAATTTTAATTATACATTTATTTTCCATACACATGCCCTATTTGTGACAAGTTTAAAAAAATCAGAACTGTACAGGATAGCGTACATGTCAGCCGTCACCTTGTGGATGGAATTATCAAAGCATTTTTGTTCTATTATACAGCAGGGAGACAGCACGTAGGCCTAAAGAAGCAAGTGTGTACAGTAATTTCACTTTGCTACCATCATTGGTACAGTTCATCCTTCTCCTCTAGGATTTGATCTCACAATCTTTATAATACTGTGGAACATAAGACATGTCATACATCCTGAATAAAATGCAGTGTTGTACTCATTTAAACAACAAGATTGACAAAAACAATGAAATGTGCGATTAAAATCTATAGAAAGCGCCTGATTCCTTTAGGTTCCTTCATCACATCATCGGTACGAGCGTAACCATTAAGTGCCTCGTGTTATTCAGTGGAAAAGTAATTTATAGTATAAAATGTGCCATTTTACAACTGGGGAGAGTAGGATGGCACATTTAGCTATCCACCTCATTAGCAAGGTTGATAAGGGCACCCTCTCCTGAAGTTCAAGGCCAATGCCAAGGTCTTCTTCCAGTGGCAAAGCCACTAATGCCAACGTCTCCAGTGCTCAAAAGACGATCGTGCACGCTAGAGTGTGCACCAAGAATGGCGTAAACTTTGGCTCTATGATTGGTGCAGCGTCAGTTTGTCTGCAACTTGGTAACTTGAGTAAGCCTGGATAGAGTTCAGCCCAAAACAAACTTAACTGCCAAAAGGCTGCAACACCTGAGCAGAGAGAAACAAAAGACGCAAGACACAATGAGGGGGAAAATGTAGAAACTGGGGAAAATAGACACAGGAATGGTTAGATGAACAATAAGGAATGAGAAGAATATGGAAAGGTCAGAAGTACAATGTAAGCTGAGGGAATGATGGAATGTGACACACACACACAACAAAAATGATCAGCATACAAGAAACATTTGATGATGCCTCGACAAATGTGTAAAAAACAAAAAACAAAAAAACCCACAAACACGACTTCAGTCCTCTATTAGACGCAATGTCAGCATGATGAAGTGAAGGATATCTCAATGATGAAAGTGCCATCCTGCATTCTACAAACGTACAGAACCGAGTACACATAGCAGTTCGCTCTTAAACCTAGCCCGGGGTGGCCGAGGCCAATCACTTCGCAGGGCTGAGGGAGTCCTAAAAAGGAGTTTATCAAAGAGAACAAGAGCGACTAGTTTTTCTTCTTCACATTGTTGTTTGAGGGCAGTCTGTTTCGTTGAGCGGGCAGGAGCGTGCTCCGAGTCACTTTGTTCCGGGCAACCTCAAAAAGCTTGCAAAACACCTGAAAGAAGAAGCGTGCGTTAGTTAGAGGCACAGAGATGAGGCTGAAAAGTAAAACTAGGCCAAGCACAAGAGGCAAGCACCGCCAGCAGACATCTCACCTTTCTCGGAGTCCTCTGTTCAGCAGAGTGAAAAGAAAAGGGAAGAAATTAGCAGGAGGAAAGGGAAAAAAGAAAAAGTGCATCAAAGATCATCCAAATCTCCATAACTCATATCAGACAAGGCATGAAACATCTGCTTCTGGAAGTCAGGATTGCGTGGGTTTAACTTGATATTTATATTTTTAAAAAATTAAAAAGATTCATTTAAATTTATATTAATAATAAAAAAAAATGCTAATTATAAATAATAAATTACTTAAGAAAAACAATATTTTTTTAATCCTTTTCTTTTCTGGATACTAAAAGACAAAGTGGCGACTTTAGAATGCTTGTGCCGTATGCAGTTTATGAGAGTCTGGAGGCCGAAATGAAGGAAGGAAGGACAGCAGGGTTTCACAAACACGTCCTCTCAGATCAGCTTTCCAAAGATCATAAAAAGAGGAGGAGATCGGAGTCTAAAATCAGCACTCCTACACGTGGAGGCTTTATGAAGACAGATTAGAAAACATGAGGAAATATGAAAAACATGGCGAGACAATCTGGAATATTACACAGAGGTTATTTTAGGAGGCCTGGGGTCATGACCTTCAGTGTCGTCCCCCGATAAACACACAGGTCTCTGAGGTCCTGATAAGACATGATGGCCGAAGTGTTTTGACTAGTGTGGAATTCAGAAAACAAGGAATACAATCTCCTAATGAATATTACGTTAAACAATGCCAAGTTTGAACGAAGCCTCAGGCGACTCATTAAGGTTTGTGCTTCATGGCAGTATAAATATGTATAAAATTGAAAACCCTCTTAAAAAAATATATATATATAAATCCCTTACAAAACTATTTCTCCTTTTCGGACAGAAAACAGCTTTATGATCTGCTGTAAATGAGTCATGCTAGTCACTCCTCATCCTGAAATATCTGATATAAAACCAACTGGAAAAACTTTTATAGTTACACCAATATAGACTGGGGGGGGATGACACCAACTGCTTAAGAGAACCTCAGAAAGCTGGACTGTGCACATCATTGATCAGAATAAACAAGAGACCCTGTGGATTGATGTTTCCTTGTAGTGTGAAAGGAGGACAGTGTTTCAGGGCCAAGAGAGGACAAAGGAGTTCAGAATAACACAAAACGAGAAGAAACTGAAACAGAGAGAATCTGCAGGTCGAGAATAACCCACCTGCTCCCAGAGAGTTTCTGCCACCTGGTCAATGACGCTGCCCACCTCGCGGAACTCCCCTGAGTATTTGACGTATGCCCAGGTGCACAGAGACACCAGAGCAACGCCCATGATCAGATTACACAGCGTTGCCACAGAGTTTATGCCCACAAAGCCTGTCACTAGCGACACCACGTACATGGTAAACATGAGGGCAAAGAGTGTGGCCGGTGTGCGCGCTGCATAGAAAATGTTCTTTCCGTCATTGTGCTTGACGAAGTTGGCGTAAGCCTCGTCCAGCTCGGCCTCCAGCTGCTCCTGGTAGCGGCGGCAGAACTCCTCGCCTCCCATCTTCTTAATGGTGCGGAACTGCCGTATGGAGCTCTGCTTCAGCTCCTCATGGCTGCGCTCCAGGTCAGCTGGGGCGATGTAGGGCTTGTCTCCTCCACACACCTGCAACACACAGCAGGTCCAAACAGTCAGGCTGAGCAACTCACATGATGGGAGCGTGGAGATTAGAATACATAAAAAGCTCCATTTCCATAGTGCTATACACAGCATGGCGGGGGGTGGGGTCACAGGGCTAACACAGAGACGAATAACCCCTCACACTCACGCTCACACCTATGGGCAGTTTAAAATAGCCAGCTGACCTGATCTGCACAACACCATATGAGGCGGCATTTAGCGTATCAAAACACCATCAATAATGACCACAGATAAAACTTGGACAGGGCTGTGTGGACAACTGCTTGAAGGAGACAAAAATAAACAGAAGTGTAATAAAACCGTATACAGTGGTGCTTGAAAGTTTGTGAACGCTTTAGAATTGTCTACATTTCTGCTTAAATATGACCTGAAACAACATCACATTTTCACACAAGTCCTCAAAGTAGATAAAGAGATCCCAGGTAAATAAATAATGAGAAAAAAATTCACTTGGTCATTTATTAATTGGTGAAAATTAATGTGTCCCACATTACTAACGTCATTTTAAGTTTAATTATACAGATGAAAAAACAATCAGGACTTTATCTTATATTTCCTGATCCCATTATATTAATTACATGCTCTATATGCTACTACACCTGGTGCTACAGCTTGGTGTGGAAGAAGAGATGAAGCTCAGAAGCAAAATTCATCCTACCGGCGTTTTGTATTACAACATTCAAAACGACAGCATTCTGTCTCATACCTTCTGCTCAGTGTTCGGTTGAGGCTGGTCATTTACCTGTTCCATGCTCTTTATGTAGGAGTCCTTTGCTCCTGCAACTGCTGCAAGGTTGTTAGCTTCAGCTGTTGCCTAAACAGTAAACAAACAAAAACAAAACATTACACAAACTCAAGCCAGTCTCATTAAAAAACAAACCTCCTCGCTTGACTATAGTAGTGTGCCAGACAGATCAGACGGTTCTTCTGCTGTGCTGTAATGAACCCTACCTGTAACATGGACTTTGGGTGAGGCAGTTCTTCTCCTTGATATATTTTCATGTAGGCCTGAAGCCAGAGAACAGAGTTAGGACACACAGAGCCAACTCTGATTTATTTAACAGATAAGTGTGGTTTAAAAAAAAAAAAACCAAAAAAAAAAAAAAAAAAAGGACTCTTAATTTTAAATACTGCACAAGATCTCTACATGTCACTTTGGAGCCACTGATTTCTTTCTCCACCAGATTCTCTGGGGCCAACAGCAGTGGGATGAGACTCACGAGCTCCTTTTTAAAGTCAGGATCAATGTCTGTGTGGGGGAAGATGGAGGAGGAGGACACACATTTAAAATCTTAAACGCACAAACGTTTGGCAAGACGAAATTATCATGCAACAGACAATGAACGATGCAGCTCAAGTTCAAGACGTTACAACAAAAGGAGAAAATGTCAGTCATAGTTTCTTTATTTTCAGCAGGCAATACCGATATCCAGCCTCTAGAGGGCAGATGAATCCTACCTCTCAATCTGCCATCAAAATGGGGGTTTGTGGCCACTTTGAGGCCTGGGTGAGGAAGCAGGAAGCAGTTGATGTTAGAGAAACAGGAGTGGATGTGTTTCCGGACATTCTGTAGCTCCTCGTGTTGGTTCTGCTTCACCTAAGAGCACATTAAAGAAAGTGCAGTGGTTCAGGCTAACTTTGCCGTTATGCATATTCACTAATACACACTGGGAAAATGGAACAATCCCTTACAACAGATGAAAAACCTTATCATTTGCATTATTGCATGACTGAGATAGGTTTAGAACGACCTAAAATCATTCTGTTCAACACTCAAACTGTTCCTAGGGAGCATAAGGGACACGTCTGATAGCACAATCCTACAGTAATCAGAGACAATGAACACTCACATAATCTCAATCTCGCCCTCTCCTGCTCAAGCTTATGTTTAAGATTACAAACACAAGTTTCAATTAGTGCTTAATATTTTAACAAGTAGGGCACAGGAGCTCCACTTACTTGTAGCCTTTTCTCTAGAAACAAATTTCCTCCTTCAAGGCCATATTTGAACTCATATGGGTAGCTCCAATCTCTTATGAGAAACATTAGTGACTAGAATCCACAGAAAACATTCAAGTTAAGGAAATTCCCTTTATTTTAAATACAAAATCAAAAAGTACTAACAACTTCTAGGTGGACTTCGGGCAGTACAACATACCTGGAAAGGTTTTAGGTAAATTTCCTCCATAGCAAGTCTTCCGTACTCCGTGAAAAGCTACAAGAGGAAAAACACTGATGGCTCAATACACTCTTGGACATCGTCAATATCCTCCAAGCAGCACACGTGAATTTTACTATTTTTATTTTGTCCTTTGCTCACATTCTTTAAAACGTTAAAAGCAGGACTTACTTGCAGATGTTGAAGATCGTCCTCTTGCACATTCTGAGATAAATTGTAAACCTAAGGATCGAACCACAATAACAACGAGTGTTAATCAGGAAGTGTCTATGGTTTACTGTGTTCTCACTATTTATTGTAACAGTGTATTATAATGAATAAAAACTGAAAGATGAATTGCTTGTTAAAGACTGAATGCAATTATGCGAAATGACTGGTTGAGTTTCAATGGAGAGGTCATCATGTGTTTACATTTCAAAACGATTTGACGATCAGAACATTTAAACCTTTATTAAGAAAAGCTGCTCACACAACCAAGTATTTTAAAACAGATAATTTACTCTACAACCAGTAAAAAGGTCCTACTATAGTGCAGAGGATGACAGGATTTTCTGTTCAATTTTAAAACGGATAGAAACGCAGACCTGAACCGAGCTGGTCATGGTGCTGAGGGCGAAGAGGGTGGCGCAGTCTTTAATGGTGGACTGGCTGTCGAAGGCTCCCTGTGTGTCTATGAGAAGCACAGCCACCTGCAGGCACGTACACACACGCACACACGCACACACGCACACACGCACACACGCACACACGCACACACGCGCACACGCGCACACACACAAATAGGCATGAGAGAGCCTCCAGTATGCCGAGACCTGTTGATCTCATGCTGAAAAACATCCTACCAATGGATGCAGGAGCGTTTTATCCAATTCCAGATAAACCCTTACCATATTCAGTCAGTCACGCAACGCCTTTATACATGCACATTTTCATTTGTACAGCATCAAATCCTAACCCTCTTAATTATTGTACAAAAGAACTGCACAATTGAAGGGCAAAATGGTACACTGAAAATGAACAAAGTCAACTTTTGTCTCGTTTGAAATGAACATCATGCTTTAGACCCTGGTCAAACTGGGTTAAATGGTTAACCATAATCATTCACTATGCAATGACGTGGCTGCCATTTTAGTGCTGCCGGCTTTGTGCAATAACAGTCCGTTCAATACAGAGGTCACAAGAATATTACTAGCATTAAAAAGGTTAGTAGCAGCCTGCAAATCATCATGACGAAATCTGTACTAAACATGACATAAGGATTGGGCCAAGTTCAGGGTCCATATTTCATCAAGCCTTTGAGAGTGGGGAAACAAGTCATAAGTGCACAAAAAGGAGCAGTTCTGGATCTCCGATGTGTTCGGTTTCTGGCATTAGGTCCTGTTTACATAAGGAAACTGTGTCTTAGAGCAGTTACAGATCAACCTGCAAGGTCTATGTGTAGCATGTGATGGATTCCAGTGAAGGAGGGATTAAATACTGCATGTCCAGAAGTAAGTGGACAGCTGACCAATCACACCCATATGTAACTTCTGAACATCCCATTGCAGATCTAGTTCCCCTTTACTATTAAAAAAAAAAAGAAAAAGAAAAAGAAAAAAAACAAAACCCTCCACTCTTTTGCGAAGACTTTCCACTAGATGTTGGAGCGTGGCTGTGGGGATTTGTGCTCGTCCAGTCACAAGAGCATTAGTGAGATCAGGCAGTGATGCCGAGTGAGGAGGCCTGGGGTGCAGTCCGTGTTCCAGTTCATCCCAAAGGTGTTCAAGTGGGGTTGAGGCCATGACTCTGTGCAGGACACTCCAACTTCAAGCTCTTCCACTCCAACTTTGGAGTTGAAACCACGTCTTCAGGGAGCTCAGGTTATGCACAGGGGGATCGTCATGCTGGAACAGGTTGGAGCCTCGACAAGTTCCAGTGAAGGGACATCTGAAGATGTCCTTTGGTGTCAATTTGGGCAGTATCCAGCATCATCATCACAGATTTTGTTCCTAGTTAGTCTAGATAATGCTTTGGTCCCAAAACCAAGACCTGCAAAATAACCTTCTTCAAATACAATGTTTTTATATTCTGCTTTGGCACTTGGTATTTTTGTATTTTTTACACACTTTAAAAGGTATGGCTTCCCAGATGAGACATTTTTAAGTGTTGTCTCCCCACGCTTTGTAGGATAGAAGACAAACGTTCTCAGTATGACCGTTAAAATGTTTGTCCTGTATGCTTGTTGATGTTTTATAATGCCCCAGATTTGGGGGGGGGGGATTCCTGAATGAGCATGATCCTGAGGGTATAATAAGCCCATTTTTTGCCCCATATGATTTCAACCACTATTTTTCTTCAAATATAGTCTTTAATTCACGTTGTACCAATATCAAAGGTAAATATTTGGACATGAAGATGGTGTAGCATTTTTCAGTCATTTTCAGTGGACTAAAATGGTATATGGGGTAGCTAGTAGAAACATTGGTGATGGAGACCTCAAATATCGGCACAAAATTCATAAATAAATTTCATATGCAGATTGCAATAACGATCTACAGCGATATAAATTTAAAACACCTTTACTGCCTGCAATTTTAATGCTTTTTTTCCCCCATAAACAAATCATGTTTGTCTTCCATCTTGGACATGGTGAGGCAAGGAACACTAGTCAAAATATTAATGTCCTAACATGTCTTGCCAGATGAGCCATTTTGATGCTATAGAAATTAAATAATTTTATCCAGGGCTGAAAAAATAAGACGACAAAGGACTTCAACAGAAATATTTCACAGCCTTGGCTTTAGGGCCCATTCATGATCTAGACCAGTGTTTCCCAACCTTTTTTGCGCCACGGCACAATTTTTGCTTCGGAAAATACGACGGCACAACG
>JAQMCW010000023.1:11428143-11456067 GCA_030068335.1 Chrysichthys cranchii
TGAGCAAGGTAAACACTAGAACATGGCTTGGCAATAGTGTGGGGAAATGCAAACTAATGCTTCGCAAACTTAGTGTTGATGAGTCAGTCTATTTACAGTCTATTTAATTAGTCCTAATGCTGAACACCTGTAGTAACCCACGTGACACGAGTCCTCCGGCATGCACTGCCCGAAACGGGTGTGCTCTACGCAGTCAGATCCATGACAGACCAGGAGGATTATTGTGTGTTACTTTCACTACAACTCAGAGAATCACTGCAGTCTGTCGGCTCACTAGGATCTTTTTCTTCTCGTGCGTCTTTAACAAAGAAACTATTGAATGATGGCTGCTTTTGCCTCCTTTTGAGAATTTTGTGGAAATGTGACATCGCACTGTCATTAAACAGATGAGTGACGCACACACTAACAGTACATGCTAGCGCGGAAGCCACAATCCTGCACTGAGTGAGTGAGAGAAGTTGTGATTGCAATCCAAGGTTCCACTGTATTTGAATTAATTTTGTAAATGTGAATTATTTACACATCACCTTAAATATCATAGATCCAATTTTTGTTATTTGATAAATTGAGATTTTTTGCCAGTTATTTTTTTCTTTGTTTTGAAAACATATCATTTGAAATCATGCACTAGAGATTAAGGTAAAATCCTAGAAGCCTATATGCCAACGTTAAATATTCAAATCTCAGAAATACAGAAATTTCTGTAAATTAGGCCAAAGGTGAAGCCTCTGAGAGTCGCATGGACAAGTCGATGATTTCAGAGTGGTTCAAGTTTTAAAGACACCTGCCATGCTAATGTCCATCAAATGACGTCATGTGGAGTAAATTATACTTAAAACAGAAGACCGTAATGACCTGAGTACGCAAGTACGTCTAAATTTTTATTCTACTGAAATAAAAAGCTAAAATTGGCTGTTGGCTAAAAATGCGTTCCATCGAACTAGTCTAGTCTAGTCTAGTCTAGTGTAGTGTAACTAGTTAGAACATAAAAACTTCACTCGTTTGACCAGTCTGAAAGCGTTTACTCGGGACTCCCTCACATTTCACCTTTGGACTAAGTTACTTAAAATCTCTATTTTTGGCATTCGGAGCTATGAATTGTTTCAACAATCAAACTAATGTGTCCCAATATTTTTGACCACTTGAGGAACAAGTGGGTTTAAACAAAAGGTTCTAAATTGTTTAACCTATCCAGATGTAAACATCGGGAAATGAAAGATGAAATTCTAACCTATCAGCTCAAATTCACATCAAACCCAAATGCCTTCAGTGTGGAGCAAAACCAAAACACTGGGCCCTGCTCCTCCAATAGTTTCAGAGGGAGCTTGATATATACACGGATCAGCCGTAACGTTAACACCACTGACAGGCAAAGAGAATAACATTGATTATCGCATTTTAGTGGCACCCAAGGCTCAGTGATGTGTGCTGGAGCGAAGGCTATCCTGTTCACTCTGATCCCACAGAAGAGCTTCTCTAGCACATATTGCTACAAAAGTTAACGCTGGCTCTCACAGCTTGCTGTGCGTGAGGCCGCATAGCTGCAGACCGGTCAGAATGCCCATGCTGACCCCTGTCCATCATCAAAAGTGCCTACAGGGGGCATGTGAGCATCAGAACTACGACCATGGGGCAATGGAAGAATGCAGTCTGGTCTGATGAATCACAGTTTCTTTGTGATCATGTGGACGGCCGGGTACCTATGCATCGCTTACCTGAGACAGCACCAGGATGCACTATGGGAAGAAGGCAAGCAAGTGGATGCAGCGTGATGCTCTGGACAATGTTCTGCCGAGAACCTTGAGTCCTGACAGTCATGTGGATGTTACTTAGACACGTGCCACCTTCCTGAACACTGTTGCAGACCAAGTCCACCTCTATTCCCTAATGGCAGTGGGCTCTTTCAGCAGGATAATGCACACTGTCACACTGCAAACATTGTTCAGGAATTGTTCGAGGAAGATGATGGAGTTCAAGTGTTGACTTGGCCTGCAAATTGTCCAGATTTCAATGCGATTGGAAGTGATGGACATGTTGGACAAACAGGTCTGATTCCCTTCGTTCTGCTGCTTCTGGACACCTGACCCCTCCTTCTCTCTGCTCCTGTCCAGCCCACTCAAGGCTGCTGTCTGTCCTGGCTCCTCATTGGTGGAATGATCTTCCCATTGAGGTCAGAACTGCTGACTCCCTGACTACCTTGAAGAGGAAACACACCTCTTCAGGCTGCACCTCTCCCCTGCTTCCCTGTCCACTGTGTAACCCCATCGCAACCCAGGCTTCGTTCTGTCTAGCCTGGTCACGATGTCTTTGGGGTAGCTGTTGGGGTTTTGTCCCCCTTTTAGTTGGATTTGCACTCATTTGTGGCTAGCTCGCTTTTCATTGGTGTTTGCTGATTGGTACTTCTACAGTATTACACTAGGCGTTACTCTGGTACTTACTCAGTTGGCATGTGAAATTTTTGCTTAGAAGTTCTGCCATTCCTGTACCTGACTTTTTGCCCTTGTTGCATTTTGGTCTGGATAAGAGCGTCTACTAAATATCTGGACTGGAATGAGATGATCAGTGGAGGCCCTACCTTGCATCTATCAGGACTTAAATGATCTTGAGGAATCCGCAACTGAATTCAAGTCATTCTGCATAAAGATGTCTAAAACCTTGGTAGCGAAGTGTGCGTTACTCTAGTGAAACAGACATTCAGTTTGTAATCAGTTACAGACCCTCAGTCACCTGAAGAACACCACTTCCAGTCTGCACAGGTTTATTAAGGTTTATACATGTTCACGTGAACAAAGATCAGAGGAGTGAAGAGGGGAAGAAACTGGTGCTTAATGTGGTACGTGAATTTTACTCAGGTGATGAGATAGAGGCTGATGTGGATGCTAATCAAAGCAAGAACTCCTGCCAGTTGTAGACTTATAATTCTTTAAAATGTGTCGGGAATGTTTCTCCCCTCAGTAGTTTATGGTATAAACGCAGACATGATGATGGAGAGCTAGGCCGGGTTTCTTCGAGTGAAATTGGAGTGAATCCATCTTCACTTTTGGGCATCAGCAGAATTCTTTTCTGCTACAACAGAATAAAAACTTGCTAGATCTTTCCACGTGGCTAAGATTTATGCAAAATGAAACGTTTTAGTGCCATCATTAGTTTTCATATGCTTCCCGGGCTTTCTGCTGCCATCTGCTGGACTTTAAAGGTAGTAAGAAATCACAGACAACAAATCATATTTCAAAAATTTATTTACGAACATAATCTCTGAGGAACAACAGCAGTTCTCGCGCTCTCTGTACATGCAACTGTAGAAAATAACAATTTTGAATTTTTTTACTCCATTAATTTTTTTTTTTTTTTTTCAATTTTTAGTTTCTCGCGTTTGAATTGCAGGATATCGACACAGCTAGAGGTGAAAGTACTGGGTCTCTGACAGCACTGACGATAGCATCGACAAATCCCTCCCTCCCATAGCTGCTCCAACAATATGTACACAATTCAACTACATTGTACAAAAGGAAAAAAAAAAAAAAGAGAAAAGGAAAAAAAAAAAGTGACTTTATTACATCACCTGCAGCGTCTCATTGCTGTTAGAACCCCACATTCTACGCAAGATCAGACTAGTACAAAGAGAAGGGTGCAAAAGGTCCTGGGAGATTATATACAGCTTTATGTACAACGTCTCGGTTCTTTACTCGTTACAAGAGGAAAATTTACACAGCGGAGACCTCCAACTCGAACATACCACAGGTGTCAGAAAAAAAAAAGATAATAAATAGGTTATTTCTCACCATTTAAGAACAGCTCTACATGCTTTGTGAATCATTTTCCAAGAAACACCTACTGTCCGATTTGATGCATATTGAAAAAGGATTAAAAAAAAATTCAATAAAGGCTTGAAATTGTGACCCGTTGGCGTGTAAACGTTAACATAAAGGTTAAAGAAGATACCCGGGTGAACTCAAATCACAGAGGTAATTATGTGTTGTGGAGGTCAGTGGGAGGAAGTGCTTCACTCGGAGAAAGGAAATTCAGTTCCTGGGAAAACCTTTTGCGAAAGCGTTGCGGAAAAGGGGAGGACGCGTGAGATGAGTCGATGACCACGATACAGAACTGCTACATAAACTCGCATCACAATTTCAAGCCTTCTGGTGAACAGATTCAAAGAACAGCAGGAGGAATTAAAAAAAAAAAAAAAAAAGAAGGAAAAAGCGCAGGCCTTTAACAAATCAGAAGACAAAACTGAAACACACATGCACACAACGCGTTTGTAAACAAAAGTGAGATTTGCAGGGACAGTTATGGGATACATTCTGCTTTTTAAACCATAACGATGAATGTATTACTATGTTGATGAGGGAAAAAAAACCAAACAAAACACCTCAACTCAATTTTTTTTTTTGCCAAATTACTGTCATATGACAAAAGGTAATAAATGAGCATTAAAATTCACTCAGTTTTAAATGGAAACCTTTTCATACATGCCCCATAGGTCAAAATCAGAAATAAATGAATTTACAAAAACCGCTTCATGTTGTACTTTTTTTTTTTTTTTCCTTTTTAAACATCCATACATATACACACGATCACACATGAGGGGGGAAAAAAACAAAATGAAAAAAAAAAAAACAAAACAAAAAAAGCACAAACACAAGCCTGGATGATTGAGCAAATGCCACACGACCTGGCGGTGAAGTACAGGCAGCTAACGAAGAACGATAAAATACCAAAGACGTTTTTTTTAAAATCAGGATTCAGGATAAAAAAACAAAACAAAAACAAAACAAAACAAAAAAAAAAAAACAGAACCAGCAACACACCACCTAGTAATTATGAAAGGTCCATTAATATAACAGGATGATTCAAAACAACGCATTTGCACTAGTCCCCTCTGTCAATGCGGCTATTCAAATGCTGTGTGATTGTGCTTTGAAGATGAATTAAACGGCAAAGAAATGCTTAACGGGTAAAATCTGCAATGTGCACTACAACGAGGGGCAAACGTGAGGGGCATTCACGAGGACAGTAACTATGGAAACAGTCCAAGAGCCCACAAAAAATGGAGTGTAACCAATTTTTTTTTTTAATGCGTGACCTTACATGTCCACATCAGCAAAATGCCTGACAATGAGGGCCCTTTCGAAATTTCTGGAGAAAAAAAATCCTTCACAACAGAGTTGGAGAAAAGCTAGACCAATCACTAATGTATTCTGGTGCCATTCCTTTAGATTGCAGATTTAAAAAAAAAGAAAGAAAGGAAAGAAAAAAAGAAAAGAAAAGAAAAAGAAATGAACATGATCACTACACTACACAAAGAACTACTCATCACCACTTGCACAGGAAAGAAAACCAAACTTTTGCAGTTGTGTCGACGATGATACATGCTAGAAAAGAAGGGATGAGGTGACGAGAGAACACTAATAATGATGGATCCTCGGTGTTACGTGTAATATTTTCAGCAGTGTACTGGATTGTTTAAAGGATGTCTCTATATTTGTCAGGAAACAGGTTATATCGGCTTGGATCGGCACGCTGCTGCTGCTGATCTTCCTAGCTATGACGTGTGCCGCTTTAAATGAAATCAGAAAACGTTAACTGTAAAAAGGCATTTTCTTGGTTTATATTTTTTTCCTTTTTTTTTTTTTTTTTTTTTTTTTTTAAAGATACATACTTGTGTATTAAAGCAATGAATAATATACCTCTGCTAATATTTAAATAATCCATAATCACTCTGCTACATCTGAGAACTATGTTTGTGGCCCTGACTGTTTCGTTCTGAGGGATTACGTATAGTCTGGTGACGGCAGACGCACACACTGACCAACCTTGGACAGGACCTTAAGGACCCGTGCACGTGAGTCCCTAAAATACTGACGACGTGTACGCATTTTGGCCCGTGGGTAAGGGATGGGGGAAGTGCTGCCCGAAAGTGAACTGTACATACAAAGATAATTTTATTCATTTATTTTTTTTTTTTTTACACTTAACTGTGTGATGTTACAGTACATAAGTTATTTACAACTGTGCAGTAATGGGTGGCAAAATAAATTATCTAGAAGGCAGCGAGAATACATTGGTTAACGAATATAAAAACTGTACATCATTTATGGAATACAATATTTTTTTTTTTCTGTTTTTGTCGTGTTTTTTTTTCTCCATTAAACTAACATTGGCTCTGTAGTGTTTCAAGTCACGTCCTCAGAACCGTACCAATGAAATCCCGGTTTAAAAAAACAACAAAAAAAAAAAAAAAAAAAAAAAAAAAAAATTCACTAAAACATCATTTGTAAAAGTCTTTGCCTCTTAGTTCGCAACACTGCATTTTTTGAGTTGTCCTCCGTCTCCTTCTTTTTCTGCAGATGTTTGCAGAGCGCTAGCGTGACGGGCCTGGTTTTCGCAGTGGACCATCAGAGGCTGTGTGAACCTGCTCTGCCCCCCCCCCCTCCCCCCCTTCGTCCGACGACACCCTGGGCCTCACGATGTCTGAGGTGGGATTGTCCTGGTGCTGAAGGAATTTCTCCCTCCCTCTTGCACTGCCCTGCTCTGGGCGCTGTGGGCATCAGGGAGCCATGCTCTCCTCTGTTGTGGTCATGAGAGATTCCGAGTCCAGCAGCATGTTGCCCTGCTGTAGCCGTAGATGTTTCAGCGTTCATCTTGCACCTTACGACCTTTATATATATATATATATATATATATATATATATATATGTCTTCTGTTGTTGTTTTTTTCTCTTTAATGTGTGGCTGTACCTCAAAGTGTTGTAATGTGTGGATGTATCTGTTCAGCACACTCGAGGACGCCGTTGGTGCCTTCAGTCCCTGATCCTGAAGGACAAAGACGGAGGAGCCTGTCTCTGCCCTCCCCTTTGTTGCAATTCAGTTTAAATGGGGTCAAAAATAAAGGAAAAAAAAAAATTTCAATTCCCCATTTATTTTCACCCAAATCAACTGGCAGGAGAGGGTGGGCTAGCTTGAAAGCAAAACAGTGTTGCTTCTTAAATTCCAAACAAAAGCATAAAAACCTTTAAGGATGAAAGTGCAAGTTGTGTTTTTTCCCCCGGGAAAAAGACGCTCCCTCTTCTGACGGAAGGGGAGCGTTTAGTTTTTTTTTTTTTTTTACCTTCTTCTATATAATATATGCGTATATACTCTTCTCAAAGAAATCTTCTTTTCAAACCGGCTAGCCCTTACCGAACTTGCTGTCTGATGTCTCTTTGAAAAATGAGGATTTTAGACCGCACTCCCTGCGTCTCGGTGTGTTCATGTCATGCAGGCAGCAGTACAAAGTCGTCGTTGACGTCCACCATTGGCACGTAAAAGGAGGGAACCTCGTTGACGCACAGAGATTTGTGCCCAGCAGGGTCCAGCTCCTGCACCTTGAGTTGCCACTCCATCCTCTGCACTGCGTTGAGAGCGGCGGCCTCATGCTGCTGCCGCATCAGCAAGCACGTCTGTGGGGATCAGGACCGTGAGGTTAATAAGACGTAACGATGCAACGGTGTTATACTAGGGTGCACTGGGATGTAATTTGTGGTTATAATGTGCTTTAAGTTTTGTATTACTACATAAGAATTTCAACAGAGATGGACGTCAGTAAGATCTTCCTCACCTTCATGCGGTCATATTTATCGTCCACGTCTTGAATCCAAGAGATAAACTGCCGGGCGTTAAAGCGATCTCTCACCGATTTGTTTTCATCCCCCTGTGAAAAGACATCAATACATCATGACGTTCTTTAAATTATTTCGCATACCTGGAACTGTTAATACTGAGGTGCAAGTTTGGTTCATGACAAGAGTAAAAGTGTCTCACCTGGCTCTCCGATGGCATATTGTAAACCTCCGAATCCAGAAGCATGGTGCAAGCGCTAAACGGGACGGCCTGATTAGCGATAGTTCTGGCCGCTCTGCAGTGAACTCGCAGGACCTCTTGCTCGCAGGATACAATCAGCTTTTCCTACAGAAAAAGAAAAGAAAATTTAGAGGGGCACAAAAAGCCAGTCTAGACTCTCTGACCCTTGGGACAACTTGATTAAGGTGGTCTGAACAATTTTCCAAAGTCACAGGAGCAACTTCACATGAGTGCAAGATGAAATGAGCGTCTTGATTGTATTACATAATACTTGGTGCAGTTGGCAAAAATGTACACTGCAGATACAGGGCTTTTCTATTACACAGAGGCTTTGATCACTTTAATGAAAAGGTTTTGTGCGGCGTGATCAAAGCACTCATTTTAACAGGATGACTGCTGAAGCAAGCTGACAGATCCAGGGAAAGGCAACAGGCTGTGTGTGTGTGTGTGTGGGGGGGGTGATGGGAGTCCGGGCACTTACCCGCTCAATGCTGTGCTGCAGTCGCAGTTTCCCCCTTACTGCCTCCTGCTGTTTGAAGAGCTCCTTCAAGGGCTCAGACAAAGATGGGGGTGGTGCAATCTGAAGGGCAGAAACAAAAATCTCTCTTGGTATCAATTTTGAAACGCCGGTTTCTTAACGGGACTGTATCTTTGTGCAAACGTAAAGGTAGTGCTCTTGTGTAAAATAATGTTCTTACCACTGGGATATGCAGTTTGCTCAGTGGTTTGCCATCTAGCAGGTAGGAGCCTGTGTACGTCACATATTCGGCATAGCACTGGGGAGCTTGTGGTGTTATATAGCAAAGAATTTTCCGCTTCTCTTCGATCTTTTTGCGGATCTGCAGGTACTCAAAGTAAGGGTTGGAACGGTCACTGTGGTATGGCTCGATTTCATCCAGCTTGATGGCGTTGACTATAACTGCTAACGTTTGCTGTATCATCTCCCGTGTTTGCTGCATGGCTGTGTTAACCAGCTGAACCTGTACTTGCTGCTGGCCTGATTTCTGGAACTTCCTTTTGCGAGGGTGTTGCGTCTGGCCATCATCCTCCTCAGCACGGCCTTTAGTTTTGGTGACCAGAAGGGGAGCTGAAGCCTGAGCAGTAATGGTGCTGATGGGCTCCTTCTCTTTGTCCTTCTCTCCAGAGGGAAGTGAGGATGGAGAAATAGTGGTGACGTTTGTAGTAACAGGAGAGGTGGTTGTGGAAGATGAGACACTAGTCGCAGCGCTCTGCTTATTCTGGTTGGCCAGCATCTGTGCTCGATTGCGGGTCATCCTCGGAGCTATCTCCTCAACCTTTTTGGGGGCCTCGGTTGTTGCAGGTGCAACTGGGAGTTTGATTGTTGTATCCAAAGCTTCCGATATTTGGGTAGTGCTAGACGATGTGACAGTTGAGACTGGGGCAGGGGGGCAAGAATTGCATGAGGTACCCAAGACAACCACAGGATTAGATGCAATTTGATCCGATTTTAAAGGTGCCAGTGGCTCCAAACATGGTGTTACTGTGGTCAGCATATCAGTGGCCGTGTCTTTCGGTCTGTATTCCTGGTCATCCTGTCCATCAACAACTGAACACATGTTGCCATCACCCTCATCCTGGTCATCAAACATGTGCGCATCGTCTTGGATTGTATCTTTTAGGGATGGAACATCTTGAGCATTGTGAGGTTCTGGTTCAAGCTCGTGTTGGGATCTGTAACTCTCCTCGTGGGCAGTCGGCTCCTGAGCAGGCTCACACGGAGCAACAACTGCAGGAGAACAAGGGGGTTTGGTTAAACTGGGAAAGCCAACATCCAAAACCCCTAGCTCTTTGCTTGTTTCCAAAGGTCTGATTTGGACAGGAGGATGTTTGGTCTCAGTTGTCTCTGCAGGTGTAATTACAGGGTCATGCATCTCTTTTACTGGGAATGGAAGGTCTGGCAAAGAGAATGGACTCAGAACATCTAGTTCATCAACTGTGTTAGGAAAGGGGTCAGCCCAGTGAGACTCGCAGCTTACTTGTTGGGCAAGACTGCTCTGAGGGTAACTGAGTGATTCTTTTCTGTTCTCTTGTGCCACACACGATGGCTCATCATCCATTTGATTCTCCTCATGTGTTTTGATATCTGTGAAGAAGGTTTCTAGAGGAGTTGAGGGTGGCATAAAGTTGGATTCTACAGGCTCAGCTTCATGCCTTGGTGATGAAGAAATATCCTCAACGTTGTCTTTTGGTACCTCATAATGGCTTTCTGAAATGTGTTGGTAAGGCCTGGAATATGTAGAATACGGGGGTGTCATGGATGAATGGACAGGTATTGCAGTAGGAATAGGGGGTAGTTCACAATCGGAGTGTGAATATGGACTGCTGATCTTCGAAACTGCAGCTTCAACTTCTCCGTAACTTTCATGGGGCGACTTCATAAGACCGTCTGTGTTCCACCCTATAGGCTGATCACAAGAGTTTTCCATGAGGTTACCTTGAGGATGAGAGGGTGTCAGTGGAAGAACTTCAGGCTCTCTATGATCTAGAGGTTCCGTCCAAGTATTCATGACCGACTCCTCTAATTCAAGAGAATACGTGGGATCTTCTGTAGACTGCAAGGCCTGATCCGAAGCCATCTGAGTTTCAGCTGCTTCCTCTGAATTATCCTCCTCTTCATCCTCCTCTTCCTCCTCCTCCTCCTCCTCTTCATTATCATCATCATCATCATCATCATAACCATCATCATCTTCCTCCTGCTCCTCCACAAGAGGAGGTAAATATTCGTTGCCACTTACTGGATCAGATGGTAACAAACTGGGCTCGCTTTGATGTGGTTCGGACAAGTCATCAATATCCATTGGAGGCAAAGCTGCAGGAGCTGGTGTTAGAGGAGCGGCTATGTCCAGACACTGAGGGTCATGTCTGTGGACTGGAGTTGAGGGCTTCATGAGATAACTGTACATGTTCTCTGGACGGAGTTCACTGGCATCGTTCCCAGAACTAGCTGCAGAAGTTCTATCGAGTACAGGTTGTGTCGAGTCAGGCCTTGGAGACAGCATGTTAATGTGAGGTGAGGGGTATGAGGATGGAAGACCATCAAGTCTCTCCACTGCTATTTTGTCTTCAGAAAGGTGTGAGGCAGAAGACTCAAATTCTTGAGGTGCATTTTGCTGTCTAAGAAACTTGTCAGCTTCTGCTTTGAACTCTTCCTCTAGAGGTCTCCTGACCTCAGAGGTGATCGATCGGCTCTCAAGGGGTAACTGCATATTCTTCGCTGGTGTGATGCATGTTCCTTCTGGGAAACTATGGGATGAATTTTGGGATGTGTACCTATCAAAGAACGTTGGGGAGCAGGCATTCATTGACATAGTCATTGCAGACGAGTTCTGACAATCTAGTGGATCAAATATGATTTCTTGGTAGTCCTCTGTACTGCAGGATGGTGTTCGAGGAGTCTGCATAACTTCCTCATAGCTTGGACAGGAAATCACAGATGCAGGAGTGGGGACCCCTGTTGGTCTGTTCTGATCAGGTCGCGGAGAAGCAGGGAGATTTTCCTTCATCTGGTGGCCTGCTAGCCAGTCTTTTGAGTTCTGGCTGTCCAGCGGCTGTGATTTTCTGTCAGGGGACATCACTTGGGACTGAAGGATCACCTCTTTCAGTTTCTTGTCTCTCAAAGCAGGGTCTAATGTGCCAGACTTCTTAGATGAGAGCTCACTACGGTTCTTTTTCAAATCCTCACTGGACTTGATTTTCTCTTTCAGCTTCGGATCTCCTGATTTATGCCTTAATTTCTCCATTTGTTTCATCTTTTCTTTGTGTCTCTTATGGCGCTCTTCATTCTCCTGATCTTTTAAACTAAGCATTTTGCCAAAGCTCGTCAGTCTGAAGTCACCATCAACCAGAAGCTTCTCACGTGGGCGGGTGTCTTTCCGGGCGGCGTCTTTCGACTGGCTGAGCTTGTCGCCATCACTGAGCTTATCCTTGGTCTTGTTATAGTCTGTTCTGTCTTTGTCTGTGATGTCCCTATTTCTGTCCTTGTTTTTACCATCGAATTTTGGACTATCTTCTTTGGACTTGTCCTTCAAATTTGTGACCTGAGGGCTTTCTTTCAGTCCAGATTTTTGCTCATCTTTGTTATGTCGGAAAGACCCAAAGCTGTCCGAATATTTATGTTTCTCTTCTTTTACCTTATCCTTATGCTTTTCTTTCTTCTTTTTGTCTTTAGTCCTTTCATTAGTAATGATGCTATTTGTCTTATCCTTCTTGGACATTTCCTTTTCAAACTCCAGAGTTTTGTCCAAGTCGTCCTCTCCGTCACCCTTCGAGATATAGGGAAAAGTGTATGGATCAGCTTCCAGGGGCATGGGCTCTTTCTCAACAGGCAGGCTCTCTCTACGGCCAAAGGACTCTCTAACCTCCTCCGACTTGTCCCTCTTATCAGATTTCTCTTTCTTGCTTTTCTCCTTATCCTTGTCATGACTCTTTTTGGATGAGGAGGAAGAGGAATGCCTGTGTCTCTCTTTCTCACGGAATTTGTCTTGGGGATTGGAAATGGACAGTGACTCTCTTCGATCCTCTGACATATCTGGCAAGGTGATATTTGAGGAGTCATAGAAGCTGCTCGAAACTGGCTCATGACCCCGGTCTGTGAAACTGTCTGATGAGATCTCACTGTTCTTATCATTGGAATCATCTTTGTAATCGTTCATGGCCTCCTCCTCCAGCTTCTCAAGCAAGGATTTCTCATTTTCTCCACTCCCCTTAGATGGTTTTCTATCTTTCAGATGATCTGGCTTGTCTTTGTATTTGCTTTTGCTCTTTTCTTCAGTGAGCTCCCTCTTGTCTGTTGGTTTCTGTCGGATTTTCTTTTCTTGATTTGAGTCCACAGAAGCTCTGTCTTTGCGGTCCTTGTGTTTTATATCAGTCAAATCCTTGTCTTTCTTATCTTTGTGTTTTTCCATGGAGCCTTTTCTCTCTTTCCCTGCGTCAAAGGTCTTCTCTTTCTTTTTATCTTTGTGCTCCTTTTCTTTTTTATTTTCTGTAGAGTGTTGTTTCCCCTCTCCGGAGTACTTCCTGTGTTTATCCGTCAGGATGTCCATGTCATCTCTATCGGGTGTGGAATCTTTACGGAGGGAGTCCAACAGTCCGAAGGAATCACTCAGCTTTGCCACCCCTCCGTTGTAACTGTCATTCTCGTCCTCACTTTCATCAGTGAATATGTCCTCTATTTTATACCAGGTCTTCTCCTTCACCTTTTCAGGCTTCTTTTCTTCCTTTTTAAATTCAAGAAAGTCCTTGTCCCTTTCACTGTGTTTGTCTTGGAAGATTTTTTCTTTCTTGTCTTTACTCTGCTCGGATGACATCTTCCTCTCCTTATCCTTGCTGTGAGAATCTTTGTGTTTATCTTTAGCCCCATCTTTCTTGTCTTTGGAGCTCCTTTCAATGTCTTTATCTTTCAAAGACCTGTCAACGGAGTTCTTCTCAGGTTTCTCCTGGTCCAAGCTTCGATCTTTAGGCTTATCTTTGTGCTTTTCGCCTTTTACCTTGTCCTTCTTCTCGACGCCATCCCCTTTCTTCTCCTTTTCTTTTCCAGAGTGGTTCCTCTCCCTAGGGTCTAACTTGGGAGTAGTTTCGCTCTCGGACTTGAAGAAAGTCTCGTTGCCGTATTCATCTCTCAAGCATTCCGTTTTGGCTTTGGAGTCTTTACGCTCCTTGGTAAACTCGTAGGAATCTTTCCTGTCTCTGCTGCACTCGACACCCTCCCTGTCTTTTTTCTCCTTGATGACCCCATCGGCCGATTCCTTTCGCTTCTTCTCCTTCTCCGAGTGACTGGAGTTGAGCTTTTGTTTGTCAGTCCAGTCTTTTTTCTTTTCGCTTCCTTTGTCAGAGGATTCCTTCTCTTTCTTCTTGGAAGTAACATCTTTCTCAAAGCGCTTTTCACCATGCTCTGACTTCTTGTCTTTAACTTTGTTGTCCTTCTTCCGGTCCCTGTTTTCCTCCTTCATCGTTTCCACGACGTATTTTGTTATTTGCGCATTGCTATTCGTTTTGTGCTCTTTCGGGGTGGCATCCCAACCATCATCATCATAGAGTGAGCAGTCAGAGGAAAGCTCTGATTGCCAGTGATCGTGATCTGACGCACTCATCTTGGTATCCTCTAAAAAAGCATTTTTGATACCATAGTCCTCGTAATCTGGTTCTTCCTTGAGGGTCTTATCCTTCTTTGACTTTTCATCTTTTACAGTTTTGTCTTTTTCCGATTTAAAATGCTTTTCCTCTCTCTGCTCACTCTTTTTTTCTGCTCTGAGGGACTTATCCTTGGACTTTTTCTTTTTATCCTCTTTATGGGATTTTTGTTTTTCCTCCTTTGGCTTTTCTTTGTCCTTCATGCCTTTCTCCTTTTCAGTTTTTAAAGATTTGTCCTTCTCATCTTTGCTCACTCTATCTTTGTTGGACTCCTTTGCTTTCTTGGACTTCTCCTCCTTAGATACTCTTTGAACATCTTTCCCTGCCCAGTCTTTATCTTCAGGTTTGACTTTTGACAACCTGTCCTCTTTCTTAAAATTATCTTTTTCATGTTTGGAGAGTTTGACTTTACTTTCAGAAGGTGACTCTTGCCGTGAGTCATCAAAGTCGAAGGAAATGCTCTTGACAAATTTTTCATTCATGTCTTGATTCAGCACTAAAGTTGCACCCTTCTCCTTTTCTTTATTTTTGTGTTTGTGTTTTACTTTGTGTTTTTTCAATACCTTTCCATCTTTGTCCGTTTTAGAAACATTTCCATCCATGTTCGAGTTCTTATAAAAGTCGGAACTCTTTTTGTCTAGCACACTGGCATGCGTGTTGTTTTTCTTCTTCTCCTGTGCTCTCTTCTTCACCTGTTTAACAGACTCGATACTCGAATCTGCAGAAGAATAGTCAGATTCGCTGGAATGTCTCGTTCTAACCGACTCGGGGAGGGAGCTGACGTCAGACCAAGCTGGGGAGGACACAGCCTTCCAACCATCTGTCCTCCACTGTTTCGGGTGCTGCTCTGCCAAAGACTGCGTAAGCTTCTGAGAGCCCAAACTCCCATGAGAAGAGGAGGAAGAAGACACAGACAGTGAGCTGAATACACTAGACTCTTTAAGGCTCAAAGCTGAGTCCTTCACACAGTTCGTAACTGGCACTGAGCCCTTATCGTCGTCGCTCTCCATATCACCCGTCTCGGAGTCTGAGGTGCAGAACTTGTCGTTTATTTTGCCAAAGCGCACCTCCTTACTGACATTATTTTTTGTCTCCTTCTTCCTCTTCTTCTTGACTTTGCTTTTGTCTTTCTGCTGCTTGGAGCACAGAGTGTTAGAGTCTCTACTCTTGTTGTTGCTCTGAGCAGCAGATTGCCTTGGCGTGGGTGTCGGCGTGAAACACAACGTCCGGTCGTCCTCATCTGAGCTGTTGCTATCTGACAGTATCCGACGCACAGGCTTCTTTGGTGTGAGCGAGTTGCTTTTGGAATAGGTTTTAACCTCCATCTTGGGTATGGAGATGAAGTTGTTGGCCTTGCTGACAGGATCCTTGCGGAAGTCTTTTTTGAGCAAATGCTTATCATCCACAGGCGGGACGCGCTCCTCCTCGTCATCCTCATCAAACTCGTATTCGTCCTTGACCGGTGTGGTGGTGGATTTGGGTGGGTCGAGGGGCTTCCCTTTCAGCTTTAAGCCCTTCTCGAACTCTGAATCCGTGTTATTGCCATCAACAGAGCTGGACGGGGCGAACGACGGAGCGTCCTCCTCCTCTGAAGATTCTGCTGGCATAAATAAACTAATTAGCGGACAGAACTCGCTCACAGTTTGTACTGAGCTTTTGAAAATAAATCATATAAAAGCACATACCTGATGAGCTCTCACTAGAGGTATAAGTACCTTTTCCAAGCAACAAATTAATCATGGTTGGAGAGTTTGCAACTTTCAGTGGCGTTTCCCCCCTTCTGTTGCTTTGACAAGGATCCCCTCCATACCGCAAAAGTAACTTCACCACCTGCCATTTGAATACCATTAGAAAAAGAGAAGCCTGAGTGAGACTCAGTCAGTGGCTGGGTTAAACACAGAAATGGCTCACTAACTGAAAAATTCCTGATCAAAGTCTCACAAAAACAAAGATCATGAAATGCTGTTTTGATGTACTTCATGTTTGATCACGCTTTAGCGAAGGCTTACTTTGAAGTGGCCATTGTTTGACGCGTCATGTAGAGGTGTATCATCGTCCAGGCCCTTGGTATTGACCTCGGCCCCGGCTGCCAGCAGCTGCTTGGCCACTTCGTAATACCCTCTGTTGCACGCCTCATGCAGTGCGGTCCATCCTGGAAGATATGACAATGCATGTTTTTTTTTTAATTTGGCTTCTTAATTGTGACATGAAACAGGCATGAAGCATTTAATGTCACTCTTTCTCTGTAGTACCTATGAGGGAGAATCAAAAAGTAAAGGCAAAATACATTTAGCATCTTTAACAGAAGTAACTGTGAGAAACTGAATATCACACTTTTCCACATAGTCCCCATGCAAGACGACACATCGTTTGTATTGTTCATCTAGCTTCTGGATTCCTGCAGAGAAAAAGTTTTTCAGCTGCCCCTGAAGCCAGGTGAACTCCGTTTCCTTTACTTCATCATCAGAAGCGAATCTGTGACCGTGCAGCGCCAAACCGTTGCACTGTTTCTACTGTCCCTGATACTGTATGAGGACGTGCATTGTTATGGTGCAACGAGTCTGTTCTGGACAGCATTCCTTTTCTTTTGCTGTGAATTGCAGTTCAGAAGTTCATTTTACAGCAGTGCACTGCACTGGTCACCGTTTGCCCATGCACTTGGAAAATGCACAAGAATAGGCCCCTTCATGTCCCAACAGAATGTTAACATGATTTTCTTGGGGGAGGACTGACTTTTGAATTTATTCTTCGCTTGATAAGCCAGGTGTCTCCACTCCATGTTGTTATTTGTGCTCCAGGTTATTGCGTCATTTTAAAATTGCCTTTACTTTTTGATTTCCTCTTGTTTATGCTCAAAGTAAAAATATATAAATCACAGACAAGCGATATGCAAATTAACTTTCAAAATACAATGTGTAGTTTTACACTAATATGGTTCTCAGGCTAAATTCTGACAGTGCAGCAATAAGGAATGCTCTCCTCACCTGCAAAGTCTTTTACATTCACATCAGCTCCCTCACTGATGAGCTCCTTGATGCGGCGCACCTCGCCGCGGATGGCTGCCCGGTGCAGTCGTGTTTCACCCCTCTCATTCCGCTTATTAACTTTGTCTTTGGTTTTTGAGGCAGAGTTTGGTGTTCCCTTCTGACCCAGATTTGACTGCGACTGATGCTTTGGTGTTGTGTCTGAAAATAAACAGAACCGTATCTGTTAGGCACGATTGCAAATGTACCTCACTTCATGCTGAAAGAGACACGATGAACCCACAGCTGCCTCTGGGTGGCGGTCTTGTGCAACAAATGCACAGCTGAAACAGAGGCTTCTTGTTTTCCGGGCTCATTTATTCTCCTTCACAAGATTAAAGTAAATGGTCTGTTACGGTCTCTTTTGCATGGTATCATCCAGAATGTTATTAAATATTCTATCTGTGTTTAGCGCGCTGGATGCTATGCACCAGATGCAGAAAACGGCCTGGATTTAAGTGGTTGATGTAAGAACTCATTAAGAACCAACGCTGTTAGCAGACAGCGTGTTAACTTTTTTTTCTTTAGTCAGCAGAAAAAAAGTGCATGGTGAGAATTTGAAAGACTCACAGCAGAGGATGTGTTTTTTTTTTTTTTTTTTTTTTTTAAATTAAATTAAATGTTTGCAACCACTTGAACAGGAAGAGGCAAATCTAAGTAAGAGGCAAGCCTTCTTGAAATGTATTGTTTGGTGCAGAATTCAGATTGCTATTATAAAACTTTTTAAGACTACTCGCTGATATCCAGCGTAAATATTTTCAGAATCAGAGGAGCAAGCATTTGAGTTAAAGGCTAAAGCAATCTTTTAGAAGAGGTGTACAAACACTCCCGCTGTCATAGACAGCAGTGGATTAAGACTGTGGTCCGTTTTGCTGTAGTAATGGGAATTGATGAGGGTTATCTTGTTAAATGGAATTCTAATTAAGTACTGTGGTGTGTGTTTTAATGAAGCATGGCGCGAGAGAGTGCAAGCAGGGACAGCGAGAGCTTGTGGGGCCTCGCAGGACGTGGCGCTCATGACAAGCACGCACCTGGACTGTTTACTGACTCCTCCGCCGTCATCTGCATAAGAAGAGCCACCTGCTGCCGCTCTGACAGCGGGTACCCAGCCCGGATTCCTGGCATGCCCATCCCGAACGGCAAGCTTGGCTTCCTGGTGTTGGTGGGCTCCTTTTTAATGCGTTTCCGCTCCGGACCTTGCTTCTCTGTGTAGGAGGGGGAGGAAAAAGGCCAAGTTAGATCCAAATGAACAGGCTCAATGCCTGATTATGAGAAGGATTAGGAGCATTCGAACCAATCTGGAGTGCTTAGACCTATGTTTTTTTTTTTTAATCCCAAGCTTCAATTCCATGTACTTGTTCGTGTTTTATACTTTGGGGTTTTTTTTCCCCTCGCTTTGGAGAATTCAAATGTGTTGTTCCTCCATCGGTGCACTGATTCTGGAAATGCACTATTTGCACACAGACAGGACTTTTTTTTCTTTTTCTGAAATTCCCCTCCACTCTACCATCACTGTAATCCCCAGACAAATAGCTCACACTGGTCTGATTTGCACTTTCTTGTGCTTCTGAAAGGCATCGTGCCTATCCAAATAAATAAGTCATATTATTTCAATTTCTGATCTTTGTCAGAAGTCTCTCAGATGAGCGCAAAACCACAAGTGAAGTTAATTTCATCCCCTATTAACAGACATTTCAAAATGACCTGAATGAGCAAAAAACCTTCACAGCTACTTCTCAAAGTGAAGTGAAACCCTGCACTCCCAGGTGAATTCCCTGTCTGCCCTGAGAGTCTGAGAGCCTGCAGCAGAAGAGCAGGATTACCCAGAATCCCCATGGGGAGGGAGGAGCACTTGGTGTGTGTGTGTGTGTGTGTGTGTGTGTGTGTGTGTGTGTGCCAGTGTCTTTCTTTAAGGGTGTGACTTTGCAGCCTATCAGCAATTACAAAATGGCTGGTGTTGGTTTCAGCATGGCTAAGGCAAGGTCACGGTGCAGACGAGGAGCCCGGACGAAAGCAGCTGCACTTCAAAAGACACGCCTGTCAATTATTTTCAGCATCTGGGCGTAAACATATCTGCACCAAGAGGGTCCATTACACTGCCCTCACCAAACACTCAGCTTACAGTGGCAAACAGGAAGGAATCATTGCAACTCTGAAGCAACATTCATGAACGTGACCCAACAACGCATGCGTGTGCGCACACACACACACCTGCAGTGCTAATAAAAACAAATGAGCTACACCAGATGCCATCATCTAGGTTTCACTGCTCATCTAATCTACGAAAGATCTACAAGCGTGCATGCTGTTGCTTTTAACACAGTGATTTGCTCAAGGCCACGAATATAATTTATACCGAGAGGAAGCAAGGCAGCAGAAAAACTTCCTGTCACACAAGGTTTTCCAGGGATTACTTTCCACAGTCAGAACTGAGGAACTCTCGCCAACATCTGCAAACGATTACACTTAATGTACCCCCACCCATATGCATTCTCTCACACACATCTGCCACTTAGACACATTCCTCCGATTCAAACTCAAACTGCAGGAGCCGCAGAAGCAGTCTAAACATGTTTTTCCACGGGGGGGGTGGGGGGTTGAGCTAAAAACGCAGAGTTAGCTGTTGCAGCCTTCACACGGAGCAGGATTAGAGAGGCCTACAGGACGATGGTGCGAGCATATCAACACCACCGTGGCCGCCTGGAGTCCGCAACTCGCCTCATTAAATGTTAACAAAAAAACAAAAAAAACAAAAAAAAGAAAAAAAACTGTCAGTGTTTACCATAGGTCATTATGTCAAGATTAAAGATAAGTGTGTGAAATCTTTACATTACCCCATTTTATCAAATCATTTCTCAGAGAAAAATGTCTAACACACACAAACTAAAGCACCATAGTGAAAGCAATGATTCTACCTAATGCCACATCCTAATAACAGAACTGCTCAGTCTAATCAAATCAACAGTGGCTGGCAAAAACAAGAAAAGCGCCTGTGGGGGCCCTTTTAAAAAGCGTGGTAAACTACTGCAGTACGGAAGCTTTAAATAAGCATTACTAGTCTGGAGACACGGCTCATCAGATGGACGCACGTTCGCCTGAAACTAAACCGAAAGGTTAAAAGAGCCTCAGTGAACAAGCTGCAGTCAGCCCTCGTGGTTTATCGGTGAGGCCCGGATTTCCAACATGCAAGTGACAAAAACTTATTATGTCAAAACGCACACCCTAAGCATGAGATAAGAAGCGGACAAACTTGAAATATGAGGTGAGGAGGACAGACAATGGCTTATGCAACGACGTGTGAATGAGAATGCGTGGGCTGCTTGTCCATAATCTTATCGGCGTTAAAAACTGCCATGGCGAAAGCAGTTCAACTCGTTTCACTCAATCTAGTCGAGGCAGCAAAGCTGCTGGACTGGTAACGTCTAAGGACTGACAAAACAACAACAAACGTGCTTTGTTACGGTGTGGGGTGATGAGCTGGATGGTTACAGTATGAGTGGACCTGGAAAAACACTGACGCCCTGTTTGGACTGGACTTGTTTTACATGTGAACAGGGTTAGGTGTGGAACTTTGGTATCGACCGAATTACGTCATGGAGAATCAATCGGTACCAAAATTCGGTACCTGAGAGCGCATCTGGGTGAAACAGCAATTTATATTCTAAAGAAAGAGAGAGTGCAAGAACGTGTGATCCTGAACCTGCAACATGCTAAAGGCTGACACACAGTCAGGATAGCGTGCTCACGCTATGCCCTGGTGACAGACTGCGACAGGGTGGAGGCTGAAGCGACGGTTTTGGGAGGGGAGATGGAAGTAGAGGGGAGTTTAATTTTGTGTGGTATATATGTTCTAAATAAATAAATAAAATGCTATATGAGGTAGTTTAGTTACTACTGGTGTTCCTCCGGGATTGTTGTGAGCAAGCACACTGTGTACTTGCGCTCATGTGTCCCCATATACACGCAGAGCGTTAGGAATCAGGGTGTAAAATAAAGGCATGAGGGTGGAAGCCTTAACGCATAAACTGTAATATATACAGAAGCGCTGCTGTATTAATAACAGTCCCTGTGACTACAGCTGTGGTGAGAAGGTGCTCCGCTTATCCATAAATCTGTTAAATTATTAAAGCTGGACTGTACATTACCGATATTTTAGGTAGTAACCAATTTTCACCCCACATTTAGAGTGAAGGTGTCTCCTGGGTTTTTTATTTAGTCTCTGTACTGATCCAAATGAAAGTATAAAATGGTGGGTGCTGTGGGTCTGTGTTTCTGAAGGCTGCAGAGAATCTGGGTCACTGGAGAAGGTGGGGACTTGCCACTGAAGGGGGACTTCCCATTAGCAGGGACATGAAGCGCAACCTCCGTTTCTGTGCTACAGTGTTCACATATACAGTTACAAACTGAGCGCACTAAACGCAGCTTGGCGAACAAGCTCCTGTCTCGTATCTATACATATATAAAGAAGAGTGTGAGATGGTGCTTCTCCCATTTAGGAATAACAGAGGGGAAAAGGCGAGAGGCAAGACGCATCCCTCTAACGGATCTCACCCCCATAGTATAAATCTGAAAACACTGTCTGACTGTGCTGCATAAGGCTTATATAACTCGGGCCTCTCTGGGCTGTTAACACACCGGGAGAGAGTGTTATGGAAAACACATGATGAAAAAAGGGAAAAGGGAAGTGAAAGAGACAAATGAGATAATTTGGAATAAGCAAGATAGGGATAGAAAGACACACAGAGAGAGAGAGAGAGAGAGAGAGAGAGAGAGAGAGAGAGAGAGAACACGCAAGACTCCTCTTGAGCTGCCCAGAGAAAACAGGAAATGAAGGCAGAAGAGACAGGAAGTGCCCACAGGATGTTGTCACTACATTGTGCTACAGATGAACGAATGCTGTGACAGAATGGAACAAAAGAGGAGAGAAGAAAAATAATCATACAGTTTAAAAAAACAAAAAACAAACAAAAAAAAGCCCTGTGATTTATCAGCCATGAAGGGAGAGAAACTCATGAGCAGACAACACAAGGGCCTTTTTTCCCCCCATGGTGGGAGGAGCACCATGCGAACACAACCAGCCTACGTCTGCAGGCTTCACACACACCAGGGACATCCATCGAGTACAATACAAGCTCCTGGACATGCAGGGACTGCTCAACCAGGCTCTGTTCTGATATACAGTAACGCTTGGGGGAAGAGTATAATACTAGATTAAAGGAAAAGTCTCTTAAAAAAAAAAAAAACTTGAAAAAAAGTGGAGCTAGTAGGTATACTCTGCACCAGCAGCTAGAAGATACATCTGGTAAGCATCCAAGCTTGAAACCAATTGGCTGTGTGTGATTGTGTGTGTGTGTGTGTGTGTGTGCCTGCCAGGGTTTCTGCCTGGTAGCGCTGGTGTTCACGGCAGTGGAGTGGGGAATATTACTGGCTCTGATAAGCCCACCCACTCATTCCTGCCCGAGTGAGAACATGCACTCCCTTCATCTCCTAAACACTGTGTGCCTTTACAATTCAGCCCCGAATCATTTAGTGAGCTGCTACAGGAAGTTGTAATCTTTTCAAACATCACGCTATGTAGGAAATGCAGCAAACTGCAGCAAGGCACTGGATTCAATCTCATATATTATAAAACAGTAATGTGTGTGACATGGGACTGGCACGATCCAAGCACACTGACTTTCAGGAAGGGGAGGAGAGAAACAAAGAGAGAGCGACAGAGATGGCAGGGGAGAGAGGGGAGAGAAAGAAATATTCCGCAGGCCTCTTAAGGAAGAGAAAGCAGTGAAGCACGAGAGAGAGAGACGGATAAAAAAGACTGCTGCAAAAATATCAGCTAGATGAATTATGCATCTCAAATGGAGTCTTCCAGAAAATGAAAGCATGCCGAGCCGAGCCGAGCCAGCACGAGGCCAGCGGTGCCTCTACCTTTTCTCTCAGACTTTTATCCTGCAGCTTTTTGGGAACGAGGTTGCCGCTTTATCTTTTGTGGCTTTGCTGCTTAATGTAGTTCATTCCCCAGTCCTACACAAGTCTGGTTCTACAAGAATTACACTGGCGGCATGAGAAGAAATGCCACTTTCGCACGTCTGCACCGAGCAAATGACACTGAACATGAAGTAAGCAACTCGATTAACACATACATGTAGGTGTGCGCACACAAGCGCGCACAAATATGCCTGTTTGATGCACTGAGTGAACAAACGAACAATGGTTCCTGGATTGTTCCTTGATGGGTGAAGGGAGCAGTGCTGATCACACCAGCTCATTACATAATAAAAGCACACAGAGTCTCTGCTCTCACTGGCCTCCACGGTGCTCTGCACTTAATGGCTTCCTTGTAGCTTCAAATGGCTTTCCAAGCACATCTACTGTCTGTTTTATCTGGTTCTCTCTCAAAATTAAGCTCAATAAAAATGCTATGTCTATGATCTATGTGTAATACGTCAGCAGTATGTGAGTGTGTGTGTGTGCGTGCGTGCTTGATGTGAATGTAGCACAGAGGTAACTGGCCTGAACTGGCTCATGTCCCAATGTTAGAGGAAGCAAATAAGGTAAACAAAACCATGCGCGCGCACATGCTTCATGACTCAAACCATTAAACAGAGCAGAAAAAAGGAATGGAGCCAAGTATTACAAAATAAAAATATCCACAGGGGACTGACAATTACTTGGCATTAAAAATAAATAAATAAATAAATAAATCAGGCCCAAAGCAGAAAGCCTGGTCTGAGCTGTACACCCAAAACAAGAACCAAGTGAAGCCTGCAATGAGAACTCTCAGGGTTACCTGGTAGAGCCCAGGTTCTAATAACAGCATGGTGACAAAGAGAGATAACTTAAAAGCTGAACGATGGCTTGTAAATTACTGTGAATCAATGGCTGACGCAGGCTGACGGGGTGATAATATGGGCGTGCATAATACAGCACAATGGCACGATCTGAGAGGAGAAAGGGACTGAGAGGCATGCAGCCGGCCGGTGGGAAGATGGAGGCCCCCACCCCTGGAGCTTGCATCACAATAGGCTCTATAGGCATTGTCTGAACCGGGTGAGAGAAAGAGAAAGATTTCACGCCTGACCGCTGAAAATGGGGGAAGTAACGGCCCAGGAACTGTTACAGAACGTCAGAGCTCATTCTGAAAGAGCAATATAGCTCAAAATAGATATAACCACCCTGTCCCTACACACACAACCACTTCATATACTACAACTATTACATAATATATGCGACCGGAACAATAATTCCACTGCTCAGTCAACCCCAAAAAACTATCCTCGACAAAAAACCACAAACATATAGAGCTCAGAGCAACCCTTCTGACAAAATCACACACAGGATCACATTAAGTGATTTAACCCAAACCCATTTCATTAAGAAAGCCGTTTGAACTAGTCATTACTAAATAATTACACCACCCTCAACGCTGAGCTCACTAAACACGGAGCAGGCTCTTTTTATTAAAGAAAACACAGATGGGCTTACCGAAACCCTCCTCAGCCCATTGTGTCCAAATATTTCTTATGTACTGCCGCCAAGTTTGTGCTCTCAAGCTTCCTGATCGTCCAGCACTTCAGTGCAGACAAAAAAAAAAAAATAAAATAAAATAAAAAAAAATAATAAAAAAAAAGACATGCACCCCTTTCCAAAACACCACCTTTCCTCTTGTTACCCACAAACGCCCAGCTCAAAGGCCCGGCCCTGCCTCCTTACCTGAGTCTGAATCTTTCTGATCTCCATTGGCTCCGACGGTGAAGGGAAGTTTCCTCTTAGGAGCCTTCTCTTTCATGTCTTTGATGCCATCGTTGCGGTCCAATTTCGGAGTCTTGTTTGACGAGCCTTTATCTTTATCCTGGGCACACAAGGTGGAAATATTGGGGTGGGGGGGGAACCAAAAAGATTTCGGTTAGTGTTGAACTTGTTCAGCCAATCAGCAAGGGTTTTGAAATGTAAACACAAGACGATGGATCCTTACGGGTGGGGGGGACACACCCCATAAATTTACCATTTTATTCGGCAACAAGAAGAAATATTACCAACTTTATCATCTGAAAAGGTTGTGCCTGAATTCAATTTTCGGTTTGTAATAACTACACAGCTTATTTGGTAAAACAGTGTCATCATTATGAAATACATTCCTCTAAAAATGTGTCATTGTAATGACCATGGTACTGAGCATACTGGCTAATGCATGCAGATACAATAAATTGCCAATTATTAAGATTTTAACAATAAAATTCAGCTACTTCTCAATATTATCTATATGTCATCTATATCAAAGGACATCTGAGAACGTGTGCTTCCACTGTGAGTCAGTTAATGCTTTACTCTTTTTCGTAACAATACATGGGTTAAAAAAAAAACAAACAAAAGCTAAACTCAATTAAACTGCTAGTAGAAAACTTTATGATTACTGTGGGCTGAATTAAAGTTTTATACCATAACCAACAAGGCCAACATTTGGCCAGCAAGCGGCTAATCAGCACTTTATCACAAACATCACACTAACTGTTCCTACAAGCTTTTAGTCATTACTGTAAAGGTCACCATTTCTGTGAGCAGCACTGCTTTAATAGCTGCGATGTTAAACTCCATGTTCTACTCAGATGCAGTCTAATAAGTTTCTTTGCTCAAAATGTACTGCTACGTTTTATGCAAGCTTTGAAGCAAACAATACTTTTAATATCTACAACACAGTGCAATCACAAAAGCCTATGTGTGTGCTCGCGTGTCTCAAAGCGCTAAATGGTAGCAAGGCATTCTTCTTCGTTTTTAACTCTACAACTTCTATCAGTTATGATACTATGATGTCATGACTAATAATGTACCTAAATGTGAAATCATTAAGATTCTGCTTCTCAAAGTAATGGCTTAAAAAAAATAAAGGACCTGAAAACATATGTGAAAAGGATATGTGCTATGTGAACCGAATTAAAGTCGATTAAATACTTGCCTGTACACTAGTTTAAGGCTGCCAGATTGATGAATTCACTGCTTCATGGTTTAAAACTTGCTCCCTGCAAACTAGACTCGCAAATGTCTAACCCAGGGTCATTTCATCAGCCTGAAGTGATTATCCAAACTCTCAATGTATTCAATCTACGAATCTTTATTAAATTCACAGTAAAAGCCGGACTGGATGTCAGATCAATACGTGCAGCAGCGCACGCTCGGGTGTCGCTTAACCTTCAAAGTTTGTGAAACTGAGACACTTTTGTACGTTAGTTAATTTAAAAGGAAAAGTGCCACGGTGCACTGGTGATGTGTCGCATACGCACCGTGCCTTCTGTGTGAACTGGTCTTGTCTGTAAACCTAAGGTAGATCATTTGCGCATAAACGTGTAAGACCTTCTGTTGCACACGCTTCGACAAATCTGCTAGCGTTCACTCCCGCCTGCATGAGAGTAAAAACCACCAGCTCTGCGAGAGATGTGTCGCACACCACAACAGAACTGTTCGCTCTAAATAAAGACGGACACGGCGCTGTTCTTTTTCAGATTTTCTCACAGATGTCCTCTGGATGTTGAGGAACCGTTAATACCTGCAGATCGATTTCAGGTTTTCGCCTTGAATCATTATGTGGGTGCATAAGCTCACTGAAACTGCAGCTAGAAACTGGAAAAAGCCCGGGTGATTTTTTTCCCCCCTCCTAATATTTTAACTGTTCGGTTTGGGTGAGACCTGTGTCCATGAAAGCCCTATAGTTCTGTTCTTGGCTGATAGCCACAGAACCCAATATGATCTGCTGTTGTAGCTCATCCTGAATGCTTCCTCAAGGTTTGATGCTTTGTACATGCATCATAAAGAGTGATTATATGATTTACCATATTCTTCCTGGCAGCTTGAACCAATTTGGCCATTTTCCTTCGACCTTTCTCATCAACAAGGCGTTCCCCCCACAGAACTGGCGTTCACTCAATGTACATGCACCATTCTGTGTAAACTCAAGAGACTATTGTCAGTGAAAATCCCAGGAGATCAGCACTTTCTGAAACACCCAAACCAGCCTGTCTGGTACCAACATCCAAGCCACTCTTAAAGGCACTGAGATCACATTTTCCCCCCGTTCTGATGCTTGATGCGAACACAATAACCGAAGTTTTTGACCTTTAACTGCAGGATTTTTTTGCAGCACTCTGCTCCAACACAATTGGCTGATTATGACTTTAAGATTGTACAATGTATACAGGTGTTCCTAATAAAGTGAAATACACAGACTGTTTAGAAGCACATTCTAAGATCTCAGTAGTTTCATACTTCTCTCCTTAATCCCATCCACTGTACTTTACAATTATGTAACCCAGTGAACATGTGACGACTAGCTCACTACTCTCCTCCCTAATCAATGCTCTGTAATCATTCTCTGGGACGGAGTCTTTAACAGCGGCTCTTCTGGAAATCGTGACACCACTCTTACATAATTCAAATATATGCACAAATACACTTATGCAATGTACGGTGTTGTTGTTGCAAGGTTTTTTTTTGCCTCCTTTGCTGCCTTTTGTTTTTCTGGAGGCAGCCGGGACAGCTGGAGCTCTGGCAGGCTGCTGGCGGTGCTAATGAAGGCTAATTAAGGAGCTCTTTGTGGAAGTTGAACATGGCAAGATAAGGTTGAGCAGGAATGCAGCGTGGCGCTGTTCCCACAGTCTGCCTTTCTCCCCGCCTCCTTCTCCCTCCCTCTCTCGCCCAAGACCAATAACACTCCCAATGTCATGAGACCATGATGTCACCGCTTGCACACACCGCCTTACTGTATGTGAATTCAACAGCGTGCAAGAAAGCACATGACCCACCTCTCTCGCACCCATGCTCTCGCTCTCATATATACATACATTATATATACATATACACACACACACACACACACACATATATATATATACACATATATATATATATATATATATATATA
>JAQMCW010000023.1:11456622-11473520 GCA_030068335.1 Chrysichthys cranchii
AGTATATATGGTGTGATGTTATGAGAAGTGGGTCTCATGGGCTGTTTAGTTGTTGTTAAGGAGCTAATGCTAGCAGCACGTTTGGAGCAGAGGTGGATGATTAATACACGGTACCATACCGTATATTTTACTGCCAAATGAACTCCGTTTACCCATCACCATTCCGTCTGAGAAGGGAGTAAGAGCCTGTCTCCATTGAGAGCCGGCCTCCAATAAACGCCGGCCCGTCCAAAAATTTTTTTGAATAAACGCCCGGGCTACTAATAGAAGATATACGGTAAGTATGATACATTAATAATATGCATTCATACTGAGCATTAGTTATATAAACAGACTCTTAGGTCAAAGTAGATATGATGAACAAACATGCACACATGTGTCTTATGTTTATTTGTGGATATATTTGGATTCTAAGTGACACAAGGATTAAAAATAACACACATGCGAGTAATGATCAAGTCGTGCTAACATGAACGCAATAACCTCTCGATACGACGCTGCATTCACATGCGTTGAGAGACTAATGTATGTAATGGTGCAGAAATCCACATAGAGATGCAGAGAAACTGAAAACAAGGCTGAACGGAATGACAGCTGTGAGCTACCGCTTCGCTTCAAAGCTGCCTGTGTTTAGTGACTGGTCTCCTAGCAATGCTCTCATGCTCACTCGCTCTCACTCTCGCTCTTGCTCCCTCCCCCTTGCAGTGTCTGATGCAATCCTGCCCAGAACTCTGTACATATACACACACGCGTGCGCACATGCTGGAATCGTAACTCTGAGCTCAAGCTAACCGCTGACCTAACCTCACCGTTCTCTATCTCGAACTGCTGCTACAGCAAGCACAAGGTTGGACCTTCAAGAGAACGTTCAGAGATACACGACATGCAGCGAACGCAGAAACACAACTGGTTGTACTAATTTAGTGAGAAAGCTAGCCAAGTATAAAATACACAGGAGGTAAAAAGCACTAACGGCAACGTGGAGCAGATGAGGCATAAAGTGTGTGCATGTGTATGTCTCTCTCGAGGACTGAATTTAGGTCATAATCAATACAGCAGGAGCTCTTTCACGAGCCCGGTGTCAGACAGTCTCCTGACTGCACCTAATGGTTTTATCAGGTCATCACTGGGAGCTGTGCGTGTTATGAATGTAACTTTATCTCACCTTCTTCCCACCCTGCTTCTCCACCATGTCGGTGCTGAGTGGGAAGTCCTCCAGCTGGGGGGTTTTAGAACCCCCACCCTTGGGCATCGTTCAGCTCTCGCCACGCCAAACCACATTCACGCCTCCATCGCGTCGTCATCGACCGTCTGAGAGAGACAGAGAGAGGGATTGGGGGGGGAGAAGAGGGAGAGACATTAGCACCTGTTTGTCCGTCTCCCCAGGAGGAAAAAAAACCCCAACCTTTTCTGCTCAGTCACACAACCTCAAGCTTTCCATTTCCAGCAATTACACACAGCTCGGCTGTCTCGCTCCCTCAGCAGTGCCCTTTAAGTGTAGGTTAGCTTTGATTGCTCTGCCAAAACCGTGGCATTTTGTAAAAACGCAGTTAAATGCAAACCTGGAAAAAAAAAAAAAAAAAAAAATCAAGCTGGGGAAAAAAAGGGGGGTGGGTGGGGGGGCGAGAGACCCAACTAAGATGATGAAATTTGTTGTCAGCATGCATGTCGGGAATTTTGCATTCCACACTAATGCCCTTGGCCATGATTACACAGTAACAGTAGGGAATAATGTGTTACATTTGCATGTTTTTATTTAGAAGACACGTTTATGTAAATCAATTTACAAGACAGAGAAAGACAGAGAGAGAGAGAGAGAGAGAGAGAGAAAGTTCAAAGCCTATAGCTGAGCAGCCAAGCTTTAAGGGTTCAGGGGCTCTCTGGAAGTCGCAACATTGTTTAAACGATAAGAGTGTTCGCTTAAATATATCTAAAAACGCGATTACCCAGTCAACTCTTATTTATAACCTTATTATCCTGCACTCTTCAGTGAAACAGACACCGACTGCTGTATTCACACAGAGTCACTCTGGTATATTAAATTATAAGCCGCACATGCTGTTTGCGTTTTGTCTGTTCATATGTAAGCATTTAAAGATCAGCACATAATTAATTTGATTTGTGATTTAATTATTAAGATGTCTGAAGGAACCCAGGCTTAAGGCGCAGTGGGTAGCATCGAGCCTCAGGGTCCCACTGATATCGGGATACTTTACACCATCTCCTCGGATCTGTGTGGGTTTCCCGGGGGTTCTTTGGTTTTCTCCCACCTCCATAGGAACACTCCAGGTGGCTCTGTTCACCTGCGCCGAGGTGGGGTTAATGAGTGAGTTTGTTCTGAGATGGACATGCAACTTGGCAATCAGTCATCCAATGCCTAAATCCCTAAGCCACCTCTTCTGTTCCTGGTTTTGTTCCTTCGTGAAATGTTCAGAGCTTTAATCCTGTACAAAATAATTCATCATTTACGCCGCCATCACGCAGCCCTGGCGGAAATCTGCTTAAAGCAGGAGAGCCACCCAAGCTCTAAAGAAAAAAACAAAAACAAAAAACCAAAAAAAAAAAAAATTAAAATAAGCAGCCAGAAATGAGATTGGGTCTTCATTTAATACGGTGGTGAGATCACAGGATATTAACTTTGGGAGCAAGACAGAGATGCTCGGCACACTGCGGTGGATGATGCACACTGCACAAACGCTGGCCAGGCCTTTAATGCACACACTCGGTCTGGAGCTGCTCTGTATTCCCGCTGTGCTAAAAGCATCCTCTCCCCTGTACCGAGCGCTTGCACGATATGGAACATGAATAAATCATACGCCGAGAGGGCCGTAATAATTCTCCCTGCCGTAGTGTAATTTCTCCAGAGTGCCGTGCGTAACAGAAAACAGCTCCTCCCTCCATTCCGCTCTGTTTCTCCATCTCCCTCTTGCCCTCCTTCTCTCCCTCCCTCCCTTCCCGGGAACACTGGCACTCAGTTGTGCTGTGGCGCCACACACACACGTCCTTCTGCAGCTCTCTCCAGCTATTTATATCTCCTCCTTGTGCACATGCGTGCTCGCACACACACACACACGCACGCACGTAAAAGGCAATGAGGAATACTGCTAGTCTCTCTTCGTGGCATGAGGAACATGTGATGTGTCCTGGTTGGGGAAAAAACAAACAAAAAAACCCAAAAAACCCAAAACAAAACAAAACCACTGTGACTTGACATCTCAAAGTGACTAAAAAGGTCAGTCGGTGGCAAAGATGAACACAAGCGCATACACTCTTACACACGTCCCTGAAAATAGGTCGACACATGTTCTGGAACAATCCACGCCACTCGAGCCTATTTTAAGGCAGGCAACAAGCACGGCGTTTCTGTGCATTACGCTGCTGAGGCGAAAAGAATATCATCAGAGAAGCTTGGAGTTACTCATCGATATTTCCATAAGCTGTAAGAGAGTCTGGGTGTGTGTGTATATGTGCGCATTATATAATTAACATTTTCCTTTTCTTCTGAGCTTTGGAGATGTTCCTACATGTGCTCTGCTATGGGGACAGAAGCAAGAACCGTACGCTAGGAGTTTCCAAATTTGAACATTTCTGCTCCTTGTTCCTGACCAACATTTGGAAAGGGTATCGTGCGTTGTCGCAGGGTGTTTTGTGAACTTTTTCACGGCAGGAAGAGGAACGCACACGAAGAACAGCAGCAGCTGCCTGAGAGGAAGGAGTGTCACAGCCACTCTTCATTTCCTCTGACTTCTTCCTCAATCATAAGCAACCCAGCATCTGCCGTCAGAGTGTGTGCTCTCTCGTGTCTCCGACAGAGCGGCTTCTGCCTGCAGCTAGCATTAATTCATCACACGAGGCCTCCTTTCTGCACTGTACCCTACTGTCCAACACGCGCACATCAAAACAAGCCCTCGTCTCAGATCTTACATGGCGTACACAGTGTGACAACGGTTGTTCGCTGCGTGACTGCAGCATTCTCTTACAGAAAATATTGTCGCGGCGTTCCTCCAAAAAAACGGCACGGCTTATACAACAGTCTGTGCACTAACGTGTTCCCCAGATCACAAAATACGATGAAGGTCCTCGAACAGGAGACCTACGAGGATGCTTGAATGTTCCTCAGGTTACGAGGACACCTTCCTGTTTCGTCTGCATGTGCGGTAGCTTTTCGGCTCAGCGTACGCCGAGCACGTACACTGGTGGCGTAATGACGACGTAACGAATCCTACTCCTTGTCATGTGCCATGCGTTCGGATTCCGCTTGTTACATTTTGTTTCTAGCTGAGAGTTCATTCACTTTTCGGGCCTCAGAGGGGGGGAAAAATAAAAAAAATAAAAATCTGAGTGAGGTCTGAGCTTAGGGCGCTTCCGCCCGCCTGCTGACAGCGCAGAAAGGCCTGCGCTTGGCCAAACACAAAAAGCTGCATTTAATCCTGCTGTCCGAACTGGCTTGTCCCTCTGGCTCACACACACGCACGCAGACCACACAGAATTGGACTGGGGAAACGCGGCACAACACGACCACTTTGTCCTCATTGCACTCGTTCGCCCTTTGTGAAGAACAAAGACAAAACGAACGCCGCTCGGAACGAAACTGACAACGGAACATGGACGACCCCCGAGCTGAGACATGGTACGAGGGTAAACGTCCCGAGAAATCACAGCCGTCTCCAGAGGTTCATTTATTTCTATAACTGGGACAAATTTCTCCCTCTCACACAGTCACCTTCACGCCCTTTCCCAGTCTGGCTCGCGTCCTGGCGCAGAGCTCCAAACACGCCGCTCGACGCCTTCAGCGCACCTATTAAAAAGAAGGGGGAAAAAAAACCCACCCAACCAAACAAAAATGCTTAAAGTATTTATAGCTCCCGTGAGTGCATAGTGGATTAAAAAATGCAAAGGGTGTCGCACTGAGACTAAAAAAAAAACAACAACAACAAAAAAACAAGGAAGTGTGTTCACGGCCCCGCTTTCCCGGTATCTTTCTCTCTCTCTCTCTCTCTCTCTCTCCCCCCACCTTCCGCGGTCAGATAGAGGCCATCGCTTCGGCTCACCGCAGGACGTCTCATTCTGTCGCTCTCTCGCACGAACAGGGACACACACAGAGTGCGGCGCTAATATGGGCCGACTCTGGCGACGACGAGCGCCACTGAGATGAAAGGGCGTGCGGGGCCGACTCCCCTCTTCCTCGACAAATTCCTTTCAACACGTCTACTCCGCTCTTGTATTCCAGAGAGACTGGGTGCACCTGTCCCTCATGCCTCCATGGAAAATAGCTCCAGCTCAGCAGCTGCACCGAGTCAGTGGGCATCAGAGACACAGAGTGTTTACATGCACAGAGAAGAACGTAAAGGCCGAGGCTCCTCGGTGTCGCTGTAGATGGCGTGCTTGTGTAATGATACGGAGAGGGGGGTTATGGGTAATCTCTGGATGCAAGCAAGGGCATTCCGACATGAACACCTGTGCAGGATGTAACCCTAGCCATACTGTTCGCAAATAAACGTCTCCTCTGTGATAAAACTCTCCCATCAAGACAGCTGTAAACACGCAGCACCAACACGCTCCTCTTCACATTTGCATGACGTGACGTATTTACAGAGAGCTACCATCACGATGTTGCGGCAGGTTTTATATCAAGTACAGGCGACGTTATAATGGACAATTTCATCACACACTTTCACTTGTCTTCTAGTGGACTCCACAGAAGGACACAACACAGGTGACGAACTCTTTCTTTCTTTTTTAAAAAGCGTGCTACAGCGTTCACTGATTTCTCACCGACTGCTAGAACTGTGGATTTCAACACGGGCTTAATTGAAGTGCCGAAATACCCGAACATCTCAACACTGATTCATCATGCAGATGCTGCACGTACTGATCAACAAATCAGTTTCCAAAAAGGATCGTCGCTTTCCTCAAGACTTTTCACCAGTGTTACACTTGTAACATCTTCCATCATTCCTACTATGAAACGCAAAACGTTCGTTCTGCTCTTGGGTTCCTGTAGATTCTGGTTTAGTGGATGTGACAACTAGCCAACTGGTGGATGCGCTCATAACGGCAGTGTCTATGTGCTCGGTGACCAACGTGACCCGACTGTAGCCGTGTGTACGTGCGCTGTACAGTGACGATGAAAGTGAAGGCCCGATGGAGCCCAGGACCCCATGGACCCCAAGCTGTGGTTCATCCTGTATCCAGCTGCTTTAGTTACCACATCCTCCTGTCTCACTGGACAGAATTTTAACGTTTTAAGCTAACAGCATGCTTCAGTGTAATCATACCATACAAGTTTTTAGAGTGCTGGCACCTTGTACAAATTATAAACTTATACTTGCTAGCTAATATACTTGCCATATAATATAGAAATGATTCATTGCTAGCTATGACGAACTGCACGCACACTGTAAAACTGTGTGATGTTAGCTAGCTCGCTTTAACCATAGCACTACTTCGGGAAACAGACAAAAACAACCATGTGCTCACAGTTTGTGGGGAAAAAAAACACCACCACCACGTCAGGGGACAGCTGCCTCCCAGACAGGTTGGCCTTTATTATAGCGAGCTGACTGCTTATCTTAGTAGCAGTCTTCTGATCAGAACAGTGCATTTCCCTTTGTGTCCTCTGTGTGTGTGTGTTGTAACAGGCTATTTGCATTAGCGATGAGTGTAAAAAGAGCAGGGTGTGGGAGTCTGGACTTTGGTGTGTAAATAGTGTTGTTGAGGTCGGCTCCTGTTTCCAGGTGACGCTGGGCTGCGATTGGCTGAACCGCTGGCGAGTGGCAACGATTCATTTCATTAGAGGCTTTTGTGCGACGAGAGGATACGACAAACAAGGCAGGGAAGGGGTACGAGGCGCAGGAGACTCCGCCTGGTGGCTTATTCTTCTGTAATCTCTCCATCAGGGAAAGGAGGAGGGAGGAGGGAGGAAGAGTGGTGGATGTGGACATGTGGCCGAGGCCTTCGTATCCTTAGTGAATGTGATGAGAGGCCAGAAAGAGTGGAACGAATGATTTGTAATGATATTCCGAACACGTGGGCAGCTGAGTGCTCTGTGTGTGTGTGTGCGCGCGCGAAAGTGTGTGTGTTCGTGTGTGTAGCAGCAATCTAGCCTGCGGCAGAGCTCTGCTGCATTGGAGTCTAACTCTGCATCCCTTCCTCCTGCAGAATGTTATCCAACCAACTCTGAGATAAACAGGAACGAACAGCATCATGAGGGAGCTGCTCTCTCTCTCACACACACACACACACACACACACACACACACACACACACACACACACACACAGACCACAAGGCCTGTTGCCTAGCAATGCAGGGACAGGGGCACGTGCTTCTGAGGAGCTGACACGGTGAGAGAAAAACAGGAAGGGAGGCAGGAACGGCAAGCACCAGAGACGCGGAGATATCGAAGGAACAAGAACAGAAGAGGACCGGAGTGTTCGTGAAATTGTGCGCGTATTCCTACTCGCCACGGCCATCGCGCATTCTCATCCTTCCCTTTCTAAACCTCCCGCATTCTAAACACCAGGACAGAACGACACACGGCTTAATCAGTGCTGTGCATGTGCGAGCCACGTGACGCAAGGAAATTCCAGCTTGGATTTCGGCACCGGCGGGAGCGGGGCTGTGGGCCCTCTGCCCGTTTTTACTGCTCCGATTGCCTGCTAACAAGGGAGACTCGACTCCAGGAGTCATGTGACACGCCTCCCTGGCTCCAAAACAACCCAGCGTGGCGCTGCCTCTCTGGCGACGAAACTGAATTTACAGTTTGAACCGAAGCTCAAATTCACAAAAGGTAGATTTATGGCTTCAAGGAAAGGGAATGCAAATGGCGTTCGCCAGATCGGAATGGATCGCCTCCACGTGTACATCTGGCCACGTATAGCAGTCTAATAAAAGCCCGGCTGTATGTGTTAACACGCTCAGGCCAGCGTTACATTTGAATGTATTTGCATGGAGAGAAACAGCAAGCCTGGGTTGTAAACAGCGAGCGCGTAGGTTCTTGATATAGTGCGCAGATAACATTCTATGCTGTTGGTTTGCAATGCAAACGGTGGCTGTGGCGGCTTATGTAAGCAGGGTGTAATTCGGTCTGGGATTCGTACATGCATGCCTTACTGCAGGTTAAGCATCCACTTAGAGCTCTGTTTCTGCAGGCAGCCTGCATCACGGAAGGGGAATCAAACGCACGTTGCTCGTTGGGATAGATTTCTACCCAGTCCCTCCAGGTAACTTGTTCCAGGAAGCTGCTAAACCAATTCAACGTTCTCCTCTTAAACAGCATAGTTTCCGTACCGACGTGCAAAGCAGAAACGTGCGTACGAGCGTGCCCTATTTGCGGATGAGGCTGTCCAAATGGAGTGCGCGTAACGCGTCCATTAGATAAGACAAGATAACAGCATGGTCGTCCACTTAACCCTGCCATTTTTGCCGCCCGGATCTCTCCCGGTCTGCTTTCCAAATCTACTAATCAAAGACTGACATAAATCTTTCCAGGACGTCGGCACCGCGTCGCGCGTAGCTATTACAAATGATCACAAGCATGATACTGAAAGGGAGCAGGCTAGCGCTTACTCCAAACCCTCTCATTAGGTTTACAGAGGGAACAGCTGGAACGTCGCGAGAGGAGGCGGACGTTTCTCTTCCGTAAAAGTCAACACAGATGTCATTAAAAATAAAAAAGTTCCTTTTCACATGCTCGTGTTTCCTTTCAGTCTGCGACACGCTTTCACGTGCCTCTCGGTTCACACGCTAGAACACAGCCCTCTGATGAAACCCACCGGAGCGCCGACATCTGCCTTCGTTAATGCCAGAATGTAAAAAGTTCAGCGATAAATGCTGTGCAAAGAGCAAGGTAGCGGACAGACGGGAACGTTTTAAAGCACGTGGAAGCGGCCATCTTGGGTCCCCCCCCATCAGCTATGCTTAAGACTTACAGCAACACTAATGACGACAACACCGTATGGACACTGACACTATTTTAGTGTTTATATAAACAAGTAGCATATTTAGGATATTAAACAGCCATCTGCATATACGCACCTTTTCCTGTGATAAAATCTAGTTTGTTCTTAATACAAAACACTGACCTTTGACCTTTTGAAATCAAATAAAAACTAGGACACTCTGAGAACGCAGACCTCGGCCAAGAACAACCTTCGACTCTTCTATGATGTGCACATGGAACCACTTTATATGTCCGGCTATATTTCTGACCGAATCATCGTATTTCTACACTGGCTATGTTTCGTCACTATCTTTAACTTTATTGCTGGATACTGGATTTTAAGATGTATGGCACCACAAAGGTTCCACACAGGGCAAAACCCGTACCACGGCACATTAGTGAAAGAGAAACTTAATTCGCGGATCCGCTCCGTGACTTGGATCTACTCCAAAATTTAATGGGTACTTCTGTGACAAACATGTCAAGGAGTTTCACGGAAATCGGGCTGGCAGGTCTTGCACAGTCCTGCTTAGACAAAAACAGACAAACCCCAGCAAATCCACGACATCCTTGGCGGAGGTACTAACCTTAAATACATGAACAAATTAAATGAGAGTCAGTGGAACACCAACCATTGCCAATTAGGACCCTCTTAAAGTGGTGCAAATGATCTTGGAAAGTGTTTACGGAATTAATATTGTGCGTTATAGGTTTGTTTTACCTCCATCGCTCTTGCTTGTGCCTAGACCAAACATGATTGACTCAGTAGAAAAGACCTGATGTGTGCTGATACTAAAAATGGTCTTGGCAAAACCTCACCTAGTCATGTGGAAGCCCTAGAGCTAGAAAAACAATCTCTCCAGCTCTCACACGAGAAACAAAACCTCCACATGGTCCATCAACACACACACACACACACGCCTTAGGTATTTGCCAGTAAAGTAACCGATTTGTGAGCTGAATCAGAGTCTCAGTCAGTAGGTCAGTCACCTTTATAAAACAAAAACACGAGCAGAATTGCTGCAGAACCCTCAGAGGAACTTGCCACTATGAGAGCTGATTCTGTCCCTGCACCATGGCCTGCTCGCTGGGTGTTGGGGGGTAATGTGATCTTTGGATACACAGTAACTGTAACAGTCACCTGCAAGGCCTCATGGGAACGTGGCGAGACCAGAGGTCCCCTAGCGATGATGGGAAGGGCAAAAGATCCTGACTTTGTCTTTTATTCCAAACAAGCGGCCAAGCAGGAATTACGTCACAGCACAGATCGTCCTCTAAAGCGCAAAAAGCCGGACAGATTCTTCTCTCTCGGTGGTATAAGGTTCAAAGCACTTGAGTCTCACACAATTAGATTTATTTCCGGGGACGTCTAAACTCTCGGGTTTCAAGTCAACGGCGCTGCATTCCAAAGTATTGTGTACGCTGCTTCGAGAGAACAAATCCAGCAACCAAAAACAAAACCCCTCCGTGTAATCGGGTAATCAAAACCGCTTCAATTAGCAAAAACATTCAGCTTCCCGTGAACGGCTGAGAGCTGGACGCATGGTTCATTTATATAATAAAAAAAAAAAAAAAAAAAAAAAGCAGAGAGTGATAAGCCTGTTCAGCTGGAACAAAGACAAATGAAATACAATATGTGCTACAAACCAATGACAAGAAACGTGTTTGCGTGCCTGAGAGATGGATTCAAAAACTTACAACCGCGCCGGACTGAAGTTTAGACGGGTTCACGTCCAAGCAGTGACCAAACAGAAACATTCTCTCATATTTCAGTGACTGTGAGAGCGCGCAGAAACACGGACAGGATCTAAGCGGACAAATACATTTCTCTTATAGCTCGGTGCGTCTGTATCGGTCATCTTGAGCTCCGATATCGACCTCTGAAGGTGAAGCCGAAGTCTGTGTGTGTGTGTGTGTGTGTGTGTGTGTGTGTGTGTGTGTGTGTGAGGGAGAGACAGGGTTCAGACGAGTGTGTATGAGCTCATGGGGATGCACAGAGCACTCAGGTGTGAGGCAGTAGATCTCTGTGCCTGGAGGCTGGGCTCTAGGCGTCTCTCTGGCCGGCCTGTCCGTCTCTATTCCTTAGTGGCTGCACGGCACGCGGACGTGCTAACGAGACGCTAGCTAACACTGCTAGTAACAAAATAAAGCAAGCTGGGACCGTTTCTGCTTAAATCCGGCACAGCTGCGTTACGCCACAAATCGCAGCACACTCCTTCTAAAACGGATTCCCTGATTAGCATCTAGATTTTAGGCTGAGAGTCATTTAGTCTCTGCGTTCAGCCACAGGACTGTGATTAACTCAAGTCGCGTTGAAAGATCTTAGCAACCCTTACAGGCCTGCTGTGTGCTGAAAGATGATTCAGCGCTGGCTCGCTCCGAGTGCACTGCAACTTAAGGGTGGCATTTAGGAAGAGAAATGTAACACACATTTGTGTGGGTGGGTGTGCGGGGGTGTGTGTGTGTGTGTGTGTGTGTGTGTGTGTGTGTGTGTGTGTGTGTGACAGAGATGTGAGTGGGGCTGCATTAATTAAGGATTATGGGCGGAGGTAAAAATAAGCGCGGAACGACGCTGGATAATGAACAAAGAGCAGGGGAAGAACAGAGGGAGATGGGATGTGACCTTTCATAAACGTGAGCACGAACACCACATCAAATAAACACGCCGCCGAATCCTGCCGTTCCTCATCACGCCATGGTCACCTGAGCGCTAAGACACACTCGCGCACATACACACGCGTACCCTATTACGCTATCAGGGGTGGAAGGCGCTCGTGAGTGGACGCCATTTGGACGCTCCGGAGAAAGAAGATTTGGAAAATTCCAGGTGGCGTGTGCTGTGATGTTTTATAGGAGCTCTTCGAGCTGACGTCTAACACGCAATCATGGACTGAGGACCGTCTAAGAGCTTAAGAGGTCTAGATACTACAGCTCAGACTCAAACCTAACCATGCAGGCTTGGGGAAAGTGGTATCTAATGCAAGTGTGTTAATGCAGACTAACAAAAACAAACAAATAAAGGATTATTATTTGCTTCTAAGAACATTTTTTATGCCGCATATAAACGCTTGTGCTCTTTGTTTCAGCTATGGCACGTAACGTCCCGTCCTTGCGTCACAAGGAATATATTATTGGTGTCTGCACGCAATCTGCACAAAATCTCCTCGTCTCAGGCTTCTAATGTATATGCCGCTCGTTTGTTTGCTAACGCTCAACCGTTTATTTGACACCTTTCCATAACTTCTCAGGATGCTGTCAGACATTTTATGCTCGTCGCTCCCGGAAGCGTTAACGATATTCATAAGCCGTCGAGGACACGTCGGGGTATGAACTTTTAACCCGCTGTCCCCTGACCCCACCCTCCCCCAAAGGTCACCTGCTGATGAGGGAAATGGGTTTCAGATGCACGCAACCCAAGAGCACAAATTTCCGTAATGAAGTGCTCCGTGTCCAGCAACTTTAATCCTGCTGTTCATTGGGGTTCTCTGGGTGCCGTCTGACAGGCAGCGGTTGTGGCTACAGGACGAGACCGGGTGTAAACAACACCGATGGGTGGAAACCCGATCCCTTGGAGTGGAAAGAGAGGGAAAAAAAAGAAAGCCAAAAAAAAAAAAAAAAAAAAAAAAAAGATCTCTCTTTGATTAATGTTAATATCAAATCTGACTAATCGGGGTCACCCCCCCGCATTCTGCACCACAATACTACTACTACACACACACACACACACACACACACACACTCACAGCGTCTGTCTCGTCTGCAAACGAGCTCAACCACAACTGGTGCTGGAGTGATACGATGAGCTTCCTCCAGGGTAATCAGGCCAAGCGAAGAGTGCTCAGGATCCTGGTATTCTGAACCACAACAAAGCCACAAACTGAGATGCACAAATAAAGCAGGTGGTGCCTGCGATATAAACAATCCAGGGCTCGTTTGATTTGAGTGTCACTGAATAGCTTAAAACTTGATTTGTATTAACTGAGATTGAACCTGCTGATCCCAGACAATGGAGCACTTTTGTTGAAAAAAAATTAGACAGCACCTCCAGTTGAGGCAAAGTGCTTTACAATAAAGTGCTCATTCATATCCTTAAAATATACACACACACACACACACACACACACACACACACACACACACACACACACACAAGGCGGCCCATTCACAATGTCCCCGGGTGACTATGATATTATATAGCCAATACAAACGCAGCCAATTTGAAAGTGCGTTTTTCTCATTGAGCTGCTTCAGGATGGAGGGATTGGGGAGAAGCCAGCCTGGCGCCTGAAGGGAGAGGAGAGGAGAAGACAGGAGAAAAGAGGGGGTGAGGGGGAGCCGTGCTCTGACAGAAAGGCCTTATCGTGACATATCGTTGCAGCTGAGCTAAAGGCTCGGGAAAGGCGATCCGTTCACACGCGCTTACCTCCGCGCCTTTCCTGAGGCAGCGGTCCAAGCTGCGGTCACAGTTGTGCGAATGTGCGCAAGTCTTTAAACTTAGTTCCTATATGCGAAGGCACAAGGACGGATTGGATTGCATGAATGGACCCGTGTGTGCGCGCGCGCATGTGACGAGCGTGGAAAGAATAAATCTCATCTTTACTGCTTACAAAAGAAGTCCTCAAGTCTTCCACTGGTCGCCGTTTGGAACTGCATTCGTGGAAATATCACAAAGGCGTTTCGGGAACCACCAGAAAATACATCCATAAATCCCCATTGCTCCCAGGGCAACTGAGTGGGTGCACATTTACACCCGTCCATGTGTGCAAGAGCTTGACACACAACATAAAAAGAGGTTGTTTTTTTTTTTTTTGCTCTGCAGGGACAAAAGGGATATATTACACCTCTATTCTTCACCTCTCATAAGCAGCAACTGTAAGATTCACCGCCTTTGCTGTTAGGAAGTAGGTCAAGGTGACTGAGGTACGGTTACGTCAGAGACACTTCGCTGCTCATGCAAAAGGCTTCATCACTTCTACAAAGCAGCCTACAAGAAAACAGCACAAAACGTCAAATCACGTTGACTTACCGCTCAGCTCCAAAGATCGGAAAACCTGGAGACAAATTTGCTCCATCGGGATTTTCTGAAAGAAACTTGCTAACGTCTACAGATACACACTGGGGCTGCGTGGTAATCGGTTAATGCCTAAACCGATCGTCGTCGCTCTACCAGTTTAGGAATTGGCAAAAATAACCAGGATTAAACTGCCATGCACTTTATTTTGTAGCAAAAGAAAACCAGCCTTTCCACACTTTTAAATGAAAAAAAAAAATCAGCTCACACGCATCACGAGGACACCGACGTCCAGAAGGCTGCTATTTTTTCCCCTCTTTCTTTTTCTTTTTCTTATTATTAATTTTTTTTTTACTTCTCCGGCTGTCGAATTTAATTAGGAAACGGCGACGTGAAAGAGCCAACATGGTGGCAGTCTCAAGTCCACTGGGTGGAAAAACTGCCCTGCAATCCAAGCCCCGATCAGCAGTGTTGAACTGACCTCAGGAGCTGAAAAGCAATGCTTTCGACTTGCCCATGGCTCTTTGGTAATGCTTAATTGATTAAAATGCAAAGCTTAATTCATCTGTAACCTGTTTGCCAGGTGCAGTAATGTTAACTAATGGAGTCTGGCTACAAGCTCTTTAGTTGGCTAGAAATAAACACTTGATCTTGGATTTTTAAAGGGAGTGTACAACTTTAAGTCGTATTGTGCAACGTTATGCTTTAATAACACGACTCGTGCATCGTTAACTGTCGTCCGGATGGCATCGGCTCACGTGATGCGATTCAGAAATCCACAGGTAACTTGTCTTTTTAACCAAAATATTTAGCACAGGAAAATTAAATGGTCTAACTTGAGCGAGTGGACCTCACAAAATTTCATACTGAGTGAAATTTTCAGCCCAGCCATGCTTTAAAATGTTTAATTATAACCTTCAAAAATAAATAAATAAGAAAAGGTTTAGCCTTGGCCAATTCGGGGACAAGAAAATATTTTCAGCACATGTGAGCTCACACGTGCGCACGATTGGCTAGTGTTGCCGTGACTTACAGTGGAAATAGTAGATGCTGCCACTTCCTGCCATGAAAGAATGTGGCATCATGAGAATTTTAACATGTGCTCTCGGGACGACAGGGAAAATAATGCTTTAGTCCCATGGATTAAGTCTATCTTTGAAATGTTAAACAAAATTAAATACATAAACCTGCGACCACAGAGCACGACCAAATATTTCACACATGCACTACATGGCGAAGGTTTAAAGGACACCTGACCGTCACACCCATGTGTGAGCCCTCCTCAGACATTTCCCACAGATTTGGAAGCACAGAATTGCCTGGAATGTTTTTGGGAAGATATTCTGTAGCGTTAAGAGTTGCCTTTAGTGGAACCGAAGGGCCCTAACCTGAACCTGTTCCGGCATGACGGTCCCCCATTGCACAAAGCAAGGACCATGACGATAAGACTTGCTGAAGACAGCATGGAAGAACCTGCAGGATCTGAAGAGGGCCATGAGCTCAATCCCTCTGAACATCATTGGGATGCACAGGAACACTTGCGAGCCAGATCTCTTCGTTCATTTGTTCGTTCGCTCTTCGTGCCTCACCTTGCTAATGGCTGAATAGGCAAATGCACGTTTCAAAATCTAGTAGAAAGACGTCCTAGCGGAGGTTATTTTAGCAGAAAAGGAGGACTAACTTCATACTAACATGCATGGTTGTGATATTCTCAGTGCAATGGTCCAGTGTTCAGATACTTCTGGCCACACAGTGTAAATAAGTTTGGGGAACCTGAATTAATGCATACCAGTTCATGAACTCACCAATATAGCAGTTGACCATCGGTACATAAAAACAATGTTCAATCAAAGCTAACTGTACAGCTCTAACACAAACCTGTAAACCTCCCATCACCACAATCAGTGGCTTCCTGATTGGAGGATTCTGATGACCAAACATAAGCCAAAGCCAAGAAAAAGCAACTCGAGTCACAAGCAAGACCATGGCACGTGAAGCCGTCTTCCCCTGCAGCTGTTCAAGATAACTACAAAGGCTGGGATGGTCCTAGAACACACTCCTCTCGGCTCCAAGCATGGGCATCACACCCATGCCAGAATGGTGGGCAAGAAAAAAAAAAAAAAAAAAAAAAAAAAAAAAAAAAAAAGATACAGCTTCCTATCAACTATCATCCTGTATTGCATAAATAGACTGAGAGAAAACCTTGGCACACCCAAGTGCACATTTAGGTAATGCTCAGACCCCTAGAGATGAAAAGCCAATGGGAGCCCTTTGCAGATCCCACGCTACAGCTGCGCTTCATAAATTAGTCTCTGACTAGAGAGACGTAGCGACAGGTGTCTGCTCGACCCCTCTGCTGGAGTATTACTCACACGCTGAGCTAGAAAGATCCAAATGATCACATACGCATTCCAGCTACTTCGCTTTTGGCAGGATTTTATGGTATGTCACCCCCTGTGATCCCCACCACCCCAACTGAAGCACCCTATGCCCCACAAATGCTAAGTTGATAACAGTGTTCTCTTTACACCCTTTAAACACCCTCAGTGACCCCTGCTCTACACAACTCTCCAGCTGTAGCGAAAATTCCACGGCTAATAAATCCCCGAGGCAGGCATTATATAGCGGTAATAAGGGGACAACATGGGTATTTCTTGGCATGGGAACTATTGGCACCTTGAATAAACGTGGGTACGAAAGGTTTTGGAAAAATTCTTTTCCGATTCCAGATTTTCGACTGGGTTTAGGTCAGGGGTCTGGGGAAGCCATGTCAAGAGCTTGATGCAAGAGGACCTGAAGCAGAGCTGAAGTTTGCACCCCTGTGACACTCACATCAAGACCCACTGATGTAATGTAATCTTTACCCTTTAAAACCTATTAACTTGCAGGCGACCCGGTACCGGGACAGAGCAGTAACGCCCCTTTGTTTATTAGGCCCCGCCC
>JAQMCW010000023.1:11496713-11513058 GCA_030068335.1 Chrysichthys cranchii
CACACACACACACACACACACACAAACAGAATTCCTGCGTAGTAACTGAAGACACGTTGGAAAATGAAGTGATAAATGCAGCTGGCTATCATCGAGCGACTCCATTTCGAGACCCAAGAATCCAATCACAAATATTTCTCTCGACTATTTAGCTAAAGGAAGCTCATTGGACGAGAGACTAGCTATAGGAATTACATTAGTGTCGTTTGGCAGACGCCCTTATCCAGAGTGACCTACATCCATCTCGTTTTTTATATACGATTCAGCAGTTGAGGATTAAGGGCCTCGCTCAAGGGCCCAGCAGAGACAGCTTGGCGGCGCTTGGATCTGAACTCACGACCTTCCGATCAGTCGTCCGACGTCTCAACCACTGATCTACCCCCGGCCACTGACAACGGAATGTCCAAAAACGACTGGGAAGAGCCATTTCCCTCAGTTTAAAGTCCGTAGTGCTATTGACAACAAAAAGCGATAACATGAGGCGCTAAATCAGAATTTCCTTTTTTCTTGTTCCCAGGGAACTACTCGACTAAATCACCGACAGGAAAGCATTAAGAGGCAGCTCCTGTCGCCACTCAATCGCCGTCGCTGCTAATTCGGATGTTTCGAAGCCTGAAAAGCTGGGAATTTTGTGGTACTGCTTGGACCCTGACACATTTAACTAGAATAGGTGACAGATGATCGCTGCCCTGCCTGCACTAACCCAACACAGTAAATGCTGAAAAAGTCATTAGGGTTACTGCATCGCACTTGCGCAATCCAGATTCCTGCCTTCATGCACAGGTACATCAACAACTCCGTACACAACGTGGACACACCCACACACCCACACCCACACCCACACCCACACACACACACACACACACACACAATGTGGAGCCAACTTTACACAAAACCCAAACAATAACTCGCCAAAACCCACAACACACCTGCGCTGGCCTGCTTCAACCTGCAGCCTTTGTATGCGCTACTAGTCCGAGCATGCACTGCTGACACGTCACGGACTATTTATTCCAGTGGCACGCGAACTTGAATTCTGACAGCTCCACGTAAAGAACCTCGCGTCCGTCTTTTCTGTTAAAATGTAAGTGTCCATGGTTTGAATCACGTGTTTTACGGGACGTCTTAGTGGTTTTATTCCTTCTTAACCTTTGGTTGTTTGGCACAATAAACACCACATGGACAGCACTGATGAACCACTTCATGTCTCTCATGTGGGAATCTTCTAAGTATTCCCCTTGGGAGGTCACGTGACCAGATAATCTAGCTCACTAATGTTCTGTTTGTGTCCAGATGATCGAAACGGTCTAGAAGAGCTTGATCCGGTATGAGTCGAACGTTTGCTTCAGCGGTGCAGAATCCTCGCCGCTGCCACGCTGGCTATGGAACATGAAGGTTTGTGAAGCATTTAGAAATGAACTGAATGAAACCCCGGTCCTCAAAGCGTCAGTCTCGTTTCTGAGAAGGCGTAGAAATACAGTGATCTGGGATAAGTCCAGCGGCCTGCTTGCTTTTATCTGTTTAGACACACACAGACACACAGAGAGACAGAGAGACACACACAGACAGAGAGACAGACACACAGACACACACACACACCCTCCTGCACCGGCCCATGACATCATTTCTCTAAAGCTGATCTATATTTAGCAGATTCGGCCCGAGCCGCGTCTCAGTGCCCTCTGGCAGTGCCCAGCCCAGCCGCCTCCTCCCACAATCCCTCTCTCTGATGGATCATCAATCCACACAAAGCTAACTGAATCAAGATTTGTTTTTAAAAAAAAATAAAATAAAAAATAAAAACACATGCTTCAATAATTAAATGGACACAATTGTTAAAAGTACTAACATTTGTCCGTTTCCTCACATCACCCCTTATTCTTATCCCCTTTTTTCCCCTTGTACTATAGATCGTCTCTCTCATTGCTCGAAGCATTTACATATACACTTTTATATCTTCTCATTTCCTTAGCCATTGCGTTCGGGATGTGTGTGGATTATGTTTCAGTATACTCCTCACTAACAGCAAATGGGGCCTGTCAAATACGACACGGTGTCTCGGCTTCTGATCAGCTCGACAGTCATACCACACTCCACAGACCGAGTACACACACAGTCCTTGCTCCATTTTGGCGTGTTGAACGCCGTAGTGCAGTCACGTCTACACAGGCTTGGGACAAATGGCACCGAGACCCAGCATGGAAACACAAGCCCCAGGTCCTCATTAGAGCTGCTTTAGGGTCAGATTTAAAACAATTAAGCTGATCCTAAAGCCTTAAGATGGACAGGAAGGTATGTAGGAAGGCACTGTAAACCCTTACACCAAGCAGTTGCTATGGAAACGTGTTGTACTGTTGCACTCGGGCTATCATTCTGAAGTGATCTGTCCATGTGGACAGATTACAATGGTAAAAAAAAAAAAAGTGGCTAATTTTTAATCAAGTAAGCTTAAAAAAATTAAAAAATAAAAAAAATAAAAAGGCAAAATACGGGGAACCGCAGCAAATTAGAAAGTCTACAAGAGCGTAATAGCTGAAAGATGGAGATACGGAGAAGAGAAAAGAAGTGGGAGGCGGCCGAGATAGCCTGAGTAATAGTGCTGTAAATCAGGCCTTCCTATAACCCATCTCTCTCTCTTTCTCTCTCGCCACTCGCCCCATGTTTTATCCGTCTGCCCATCTACACAGCCGAGCTTCAGCAGAGCCGCTGCTGTAACACTGCCTGCTGGGCGAGGACGATGCGTGGAAAGAAGCAGGGAGAGGACAGCCGTGAGAGAGCGACAGAAAAAGTGCACAGTGTGCATGCGACTGGCATTTCAAGCGGCACGGAATAACATCCTGGCCGGCTAATCTGCGCGAGTGTGACAATTTATTCAGGCTCACGTTACTGCCGAGTGCGAAATGTGCCGCGGAGGAGGAAGTGCAGGAAACAGTGCCCGAGTCTCCAGCAACACGCTCGACAGCCTTTTCGCTGCCATCTCCGCCTGCAGCCTCGCTCTTAGTCTCCTCGTACAGTCTTCAGCTGCCTTCAAACTTACTGACGAGCTGCACAGCTGGTGTATGCAGTAAAGCTTAACCCTCCCTGCGTTCGCCCTGCGCACGAAAATGACACCTGCCCTCGAATCGTCAACAACCAAGATGTGTGAGCTATACGGCGAGTCACGAGAAACGGCTTTAGCGACATTAGCCTTGTGGTGCGCAAAAGAAAGAAAACGTACACCAAGCTCGGCAGAGAGAGCACATCTGGAACTGAAGTCTGTTCAATCCTGCTTATTAAAAGAGAAAAATCAATCTGCGTGGAACTGGAATTCACACAGGCCGTGACCTGCTCAAACACGCTCATCATGAGTCAAACAAGCTTCGTTTTCACCCCAAGAGTCCGTTTCCTGCGAAATACCAGCAGCTACATCGTAACGGTGTCTTCTCAGGTTTGCCATGATGCCTCAAGTTTTGGGCTCAAAAACAGACTGAAATATGAACGCTATAACATAACATACGCCACACATACATGATGTTAGGTTGTCCCCGACACATGCCACTTTCAGTTCCGCCGTTGTGCATGACGCCGCTTACATCCCTGCTTGCTAATCTGCCACGGTCCGATCATTCCACTGGTATCTGATCGGCAGTGCAAATATCAACCAAATGCCCACACCACTGATTAGACCAGTGCTCATATTTCCCATGAAACTTTGTAAGCTGCGCCGTTTTCTGGCACGTTTTTTTTTTACTTTTATGGCAAGATGCTGATTAGCTTGCTGGAATCTGAGGTACTTTCCCCTTCTGCAGTGCTGCATGTCTGTCATGGCTGAAAGTCTCAGGACACTCTTGTGGCCAGAGCTCTGGAAAAACCCAAGCGCTGGGCTGAAGGAGGTGGAAATCCCTGTACTGAGAACACACTGGGCCTTTCATTCGCTCTCGGTACATTGGTCCTGCTCACGGCAGCTCGAGAGCCATGGGATTAGACAAATGACCACTTCAGCTGAGCTCCTCTCATTCAGCCCACGCATTACTGCACTACAGTGTCAGGGAAAGGACAAGCGGAAAAGGGATGGCTAACAACACCGGGGTCCTATCACACAGCCTTAAAATCATTACATCAGGTCACCAAGGATGATTTTTAATTTCGTTTTGGCGGACACCAACGGACACGCGTGCACATCGTTTATGTAAGACTGTTCAGCCGGTCAAATTCTCATGGCAGATTTACTTACGAGACAGGCATGTCTACGTAAAGCGACTTCAAATAAGGACGCACGTCAAGCACAGAGCTGACCAGCTCAGGGTTAAGAGTCATGCCGGGGGCAGTCCCGGGAGTTAAATTCACAAATGTTTTAAGCCAATTTTAACGTTTTGTGATTTCAGCGGCCTTTAAGGACTATTACTCGTCACATTATACGAGATGATCTCAATAAAATCTCGGCTGAATTGTATAACAGTAACGTGTTCTAAATGTCAGATTATCCGGTAAAGGTCCCCTAAGGCTCGCTCGCTCATGCCATCGGTCAGCGTGACCTGAGCTTGTACACTAAACAGGCTTGTTTTCAAACTCAACATGACACAACAAGGGTCTTTTCTCCCATCTACCCATCTAGGAGAGTGATTCGTTTACCTTTTGCCCAATTCTGCAGCTCTCCTGGGAGTTTCACGTAATTCTACGGCATTCCTCCTCCTGGTCAATTTTACAACAAGGGTCGCAGGAGCTCGAAGCTTTACTCAAGACCTTAGTTGTCAGCTCCGCTTCGTTGCAGTAACACTAATTCACCTGCTAGCTGCTTCCTCAGCATGTAGATCTTCACTCATGACTAAATCATTCGAGAATAATATGCGATTTCCTGCACAGCAGCGAGATCGGGTCTAAAACGACATTGTCGAATGACATGGACGGTGACATCTCTACACCAGTGTTTTTCCCCCCAAATAGAACTATTTCAAATAGGACCTTCGAAGCTCAGCATGTCATATTTCCCCCCACCGTCATGTCATCTTTTCATAATCAGCCAGGCCACATGTTAGCACTTCCCTCTCTGTGATGTATTAGTCAGTGGGATTGGGAGGCATGGCTGAGAAACAGGTGCAAACGCATTCAACTGGGAGCTCGAGCAGATTATCTGGGCTTGGCTCAGGGGAGACGCGCTGTACCTCTGCATATGTAACTGATTGTGTGTGTGTGTGTGTGTGTGTGTGTGTGTGTGTGTGTGTGTGTGTCTGTCTCAGCAGGGGCAGGTGAATAGCAGATCCAGCTCATCTCATCCCCCATCACGTAGCACGCCGCTCCTATCCATGTAGTCCACTAGACCGTTGCCAAGGTAACTGCAAATGGTGAGTGGTGCAGCCTGGGCCGATTACTGTAAACAGCACCGGCGAGATAGAGAGCGAGAGTGAGAAGGGCAGAGAGAGCAATATCTCCACTAACAGATCGCATTTATAAATACCTTGCACAATTCGGCTGTAATAGAAACGGCAGCGGTCGAAATGGTCTCTGAGGAAGAAGAAATGAAAGCACGACGGCCATGGCGAACACCCCCAAAAGAAAAAAGAAAACAAAAAAAGAAAAAAAGAAATACAAATACACACGTACGTAAAGACAACGGAAAGAAAAACAGGGGCAAAAAAAAAGGTACAGAAAGAAATGGAGGCATAAAGCGGGGAGTGAGAAACCAGGCATGGGTACTACACGGGGTGAGAACAACAATCCTGAGAAGGCTTTTCAGCCTGGCTGGTGTGGCTCTACTGGTCTGCTCACCAGCACATCAGATGAGGCAAAATGACCTCAAAACTCAAACAGTGTGCACACAGGCGCGCGCGCGCACGCACACACACACACACACACACACACACACACACACACACACACACACACACACACACAAACGTAGCAGGCCCTCAGAGGCTCAAAGCAATCACAGGTGCCATTACTGAGAGCTGACTAAAGCGGCAGTCAGGCCACACTTTCGCCTCGCCACCAGATTACGTGTGATCCTGTCGTCATGTGATTTCTTACAGAAACGTAAACGTAGCGGTGACATTAGCTAGATCGCGTGCTCCTTCGTGTCAACAAACGACCAGAAAATAGTGAGGAGATGGATTACCAGTGTGGTCACAAATCGGTCATTAACAGCGCCGCAACTCTATTTATTTATTTATTTGTTTGTTTTCAGAAAGCACATGGTCGGTCTACATGTTTTCTTGGATCGCGCTTTTGAGGCTTGCAAATTCGGCGGGTTAAGGCGCACCTAGAAAAACAAATTCCCTTTCATTTCATGGTCAAAAGAGTTGGCTCCTTGCCAGTGGAATTTGATTCATGTGAGATTAGACTATTGGGTATTAGCAGCGGTTTTCAAGTAACTTTGCAGAAACTAGCTGTAATGAAATGCAAATCCGGACTGAAGACGAGTGCAAAAGCAGAGGCAGGACTGACCAACACACACCATCTTGTCCTGTTTGGATGCTGCCGGACAAAATCATTTCAATGCTGTCCCATTTCCCGAGACCGGAGGCTTTTACTCTTTGCGTATTTTTCGTAACACGGTAAGTGTTTTATTTTTCCACCACTAAAATGGACGGCAGTGAGGGGAGGCTAGTGAGGCGGCAAATGTTTATAGCTGCTATAAAGTAAGTGATAACACGGGCTTGTCTCAAGGACTTTCCACGGGCTGCTTGAAACGTTAACAACAACAAAGCTTGACGGTTTCTATCTTCAGTCAAATTATTCCTTTTAGTTTCCAGTGATTGTGGACTCTGCCTGTTTATCCTGGCCCCTGCGGGGGCGTCCTACAGGGAGAAGCGCGTTAAGCTCTCTTATGCTGACAAGACTCGATCTCCCTTGAACCCCTCAACCCTGGCGTAATGATGGAGGCTGATGTGCTCTAATCAGCAGATCTATTCATTAAGAATGCATCACGCATGAAGATCGACGTGAGCAGCGTTACAGACGGGTCGCCACTCTCTCGCCCGTGGTGTGGGCTGAGCTCAGCAGTGGATGCAGGGGTGAAGGTGAGGAGGGCATTTGTGCATGATTGGTACGTCTCTCTCGCTCATTCTCACTTTCTCTTTCCACTCATCATCCCTCCCTCCCTTTCTCTCAGTGCAGCGTGTGTAGGGTTCCTGGAGTGGAAATATTCACAATGCGAGGCTCGAGCCTTTTAATGGACAGGGCCTTTCAGCTTCATCAGCACTGTGGTCGAGTGCAGCGAGAGCTCTGGCACAGGAAGAAAGCCTGCGTTACACTGGAGCCATTTCACTGACGCTTCAATGGTGCTTGGAAAAGCTGCGAAGAAAAGGACAAGAGACAAAGAAAGGACGCCACGTAGGAAAGAGCTAGAGACAGAATGAGATGCTACACGACTATATAATGCAAGATGAAAGGGGGGGGGGGGTGAATGAGGTGGATGGAAAGCGTGAAAGGGAGACGCAATGAGAGAGAGTGAGTCATAAAAGCAAAACATACATTCAGAGGGAGGGGAAGCGTGAGGATTTCGATTTGAAGCAAGATGCAACCATGTGAGAGGGTGCAGAAGGTGTCGAGACGGTTTAGGCGTTTGCATTTAGCACCTCCAGAGTCTCTTTCATCATGCCTTGCTCTTCTAGAAAACTCTCTTTTAATGCAGACCTCAGAGCTGAGTGCAATACGAGTTGGGGGCTGAGATGCCGAGCACCATGGGATGTCGATTTGCAAGTCTCATCTTATATTAGCTTGGCATGAACACTAAACATGCAAACGTGCTGCTAAGCTGCTGAGCAAACCAAGGAGAGACTCTTCAGTGTCACACCACCCCATGGATGATAATCTTCCTCGAACAGCGCACCCTATAAAGTATTTTATTACTTCTTATTTTAAACCTGAACGCTGAGTATGTGTGTGATTATGAGAGAACTTATAGCTTCGTAGCTGCTCCAATGCAAGTGCTAACAGGAACTAACCTGTTTTGTGGACAGTATGGAAAAGACTTTGCGAGTGCTGTTTGGAAGCATTTTATTCCTTATTTGTAGAAGCGCTCTGACATATAACAAGCATTTAAGGTCACCTGTGAGGTTGTTGGTGTCCACAGCACGCGTCATCATTTCTGGTCACAAGTTCGTACCATTGCGGGCAGTGGTAGCTCAGGGGGTTAAGACGTTGGGCTACTGATCGGAAGGTTGGGAGTTCAAATCCAAACACCACCAAGCTGCCACTGCTGGGTCCTTGAGCAAGGCCCTTAACCTGTAATTGCTCAGTTGTATAAATAAAATAAATAAATGTAAGTCGCTCTGGATAAGAGCGTCTGCCAAATGACAATAATGTAATGTAAATTGTGTTTACATCCATCAAAGCAGTCACGAGCACGCATTACACCAATTGCTCGTAGATGCAGCTACTACTTTTTGCATTACATTTTAATTCCCTGCGTGCAGCAGACACCCAAACCTTGAGCACCTTACACAAGAGCTTTGTACACTCTATGGTGAACATATCCTCATGCTAATCCATTAGGTCAATAAGTAAGAGAACCAAACCATCAGTCTAGAACGCCTGTTAGGTTTACGGATACAAAAAAACCCCCCAAAAAACAAAACAAAAAAAAACGCAAATGCAAATCCACTGAAGGCTGTCGGACTTCTAAATACCACCATTTTGATGCATCACGATGTTCAAACCAGGTTGAGCAGTGCTTAAAGACGAACTAAAAATAAAAATACTTTTAAAATATTGTTTATGTACCACACACACACACACACACACACACACACACACACACACACACACACACACACAATCATTTAAGAGGCAGTGTTCTTTCTTTTCTAAAAAACTTCCATCAAACCTGGAAAGGTTTTCTGATTTGTGACCATCACGTGCATGTGGACGAGGAAAGAAAAACATAGCGTGCCATTAAAAACACGAACCAAATCAACATTGTTTCTTTGTGAACCTCCACTCTCCTGCACCACCATCCGCCACTGAGGAAACACAGAGAGGCTGTTTCACTCAGGGGGAGGTCACAGCGCCCACCAGGAAAAAAATGTTATGAGAAAACCTTCCATCAGACAGTGAGAGCATGTGTGGAAACGCATTGAGACTGCGGCGCTCATGCCAGCCTTTGGAATCAAATACACGGCTCAGGTGAACTTCTCACTGAACACCAAAAACAGGAACTCGTCCTCTCCTCCACGGGCCTCAGAACACTCATAGGAACCTCTTCAAACCTCCATCTCTCTTTCTCATACGAGTGCACAGGCCTCTCGCCTGGTCCCATTCTGTCTCACCACACTGCAGGGCAGCTAACAGGAGAGAGAGACAGAGAGAGAGAGCCACAGAGAGAGAGAGCAATAAATCTGGCTGATGCAATCTAATGGAACATTGTCTTAGGATGGGCTCAGTGCTCAGTAAATAATGGACTTCTTACAGTCAGGAAAGATAATGCTCCCAACCCTGGGGAGAGAGAGAAGGAAAGATTCAGAAACACCATTAGTGCCTTCTCAATAGAAACGTACACATTCACAGACGGGCTACATGCGGATGCCTGGGAGGCTGCTCCGCTCCAGCTCCTGTATGCCGGCGTCAGACAGAGGCAATCACGGAGGGCAGCGGCGGCGCTCCCGGCCGCGGCGTTGACGTTGACTGGAGGCATGCTGACGGTAACGAGAGTGGGAGAGAATCTGAATGCCGAGGGTGAAAAATGATAAATGAGGCTTTGGAGAGCTGGAACTCACTCCAGGGTACCACCGTGACAAGCAAGCGCGATGTAGAGCGCGCTCTGATCTGACGGCGCTCTGGACAGCATCAGGAACCTGTCATTTTGGCTATGTGTATCCTCTCAGAGCGACAGAAATAGAGAGAGCGGTGCAGTCCGTCAAATCTTGCCTACTCTGACGCACAGAGCACCACTTCCCCATATAGCCATGGTTTAATTGGCATCTTTGCAAAGCGGATGGCAAACTCCGGCCTGCCACAGCGAAAATAAGCCCCCGCCGAAGGGCTTTCAAAGCCAGGTGTCCGTTTCCACCTTTAAAAAAATAACACCTCACGAAGTACACACAAACATTCCAGGTGGTCAAGTTCCACTTTCAGCACCCAACTCAGTCCAAGACTGGCAAGCTCTGCTGTGTAGGAGCACACATCTTAATCGGCAAAGTAAACCTTACAAAGAGAAAGCCTTCAATCCAGGGCCTCGATATGCCACTGGTCCTGGAGAGACTCAATCATTTTTGCTGAGATTCCACATCATTCCATGGTCTAGAAAGGAGCAAGTCTTCAGTCAACACAAATGATGTAACGAGTGGCAGGATGACCGGTTTTTAGCCTGGGTTTAAAATTAACCCAAGCTCTTGTGACCTCTGCTGAAGAATAGCAGAGGAGGTATGGTGGCGGAGCAGGGAGAGGACTTAAACCTTCTCTGGCCAGTACTGAGGGGTCAACATAGCCGGACAGAGGTCAGGAACATGGCCTAAACCGCTGCAGGAGCCAAATGAGAAAGGGAACAGCACAATGCTGAAGTGGAGAGCAAGTTACCCATCCCCCCCCCGAGACCGAGTGAAGAACAGAGAAGGAGGGGGAAAAGAAGGGAGAGCAATGCGACACTTGGCCAAACCCCTGGACCTCCTTTCAGGACAAATGTCAGGCTGTTGCGGCCTATAGAAAACAGAGCTCTCTTTTATAGTGGTTAAAAAAAGAAAAAAAGAAAAAAAAAAAAAGGAAGCCCATCCCTGCATAATAAACCTAAGCTGAAAAGAGCTCGGAGCTGACTCCTTCCCAGCACTCATCTGATTCAGTCTTTTTCTCCAGGCTTACTCAGGTTTGACTGGGCCACCGGGATGACCAGGTCTCTAACCAGAAAGTGGGGAATCTTGCCAGGCATTGTCTTCAAAAACAGATGACATAACTTTGACCTATTCTTAGGGAGACTTGTGGGGAAACAAGACTAAACACGACGTGAATGCACAAAAGCGGTTTGGAATGGAAAGCTCGGGAATGCAGGCCACATACAGGCATGCGTAAACCTGGGTTCAGCGTTACGTAAACCCGGTGTCAGGTAGGGATCTTGACCAGTTATCGGAACGAACACCGACGAGGGTGCAAAAACACCTTAGCATGTGCATGTGTAAGCCAAACCACCCTCACGGTGCAGATATTCCCAGTGAAGACCTTGAGAGTGGACGTGAACCCGAGATACCGCAAAACTTCAAATCCCTTTGAACTGAAACGGATCAGCAGAGAATCAGGTGCTCCTATATAGAAGCACTCTTTCCTGAGCAAGTATCGATCCTCCGGTTGCTTTTATTTTAAGAGCTATGAGCAAATCGAGAGGGGGAACCATCCACAAAGTTTTTTCAGAGAGATTGATTAGGTTTTTATTTTTTTTTTTTTTGGTTTTATCAAGGACGTGGCTGTAAGGCACTCCAAGAAAGGAGGCATATACATCCCACCGAGTCACTGTTCCACCTTTAAATGAGTACCCAAAAGCTCATTGTTTACACACAGCAGGTGTTCACTGGTGAACGTTTTATTTATCCTTGCTGTGTAAAAAGGTGCTGCCTTGCCTTTTCCCCGACAGACTCAGGACAGGTGACCGAGATGGCTCACGGACGGTTCAAACTAGACACGCCGATACAGGATGCACAACACGAGGAGCGCCAGAATATAGGCGTGGATGCTGAATTTCCCCATTTGGAGGCGAACATATGTCTCTTGATGGTCAGTAGGCAATCAGAGACCCTGTGAGCTCACGGGTTGTTGTGGTGGATGGGAATACAGCGTGAAGGAGCAGAAGCGAGATGGAGGCCTGAGCCTGCGCGAGTGGACAGATGGGGCATGTGTGGCGTGGGAAGGGTTAAAGTCTGAGGAGGCCCCCATCTGCCACCTCGTCTGTTCTCCTGGCTGGCTGATGGCCGCTGCTTGGATCTGGCGCAGAAAAACGGACACGCGGTGGTACTGTGACTTCTTTCTCTGTTCGCAGCTGACCAAGAACCAGATCCAAAAGATCTAGACTCAATCTCAAGGACTTCGTCTGAAGCTGCTCGAACTGTTCCCAGCAAACTGTGCTGCTGTTAACAAGTTTGGGGGTATGCATGTGAGCATGACTGACAAATACAGGTCGGTAATCACCAACCAACACTACAGCACAATCTGGCTGAACGGATTGGTGCCAAAACACACGTCAGGTATCAAGGTGACGGCAAAACTGAGCTCATTCGGTGCTTAGGTAAAGCAAACAAACTGGCACCCTTTCCAGGGGCAAGAAACAAGAGCGAGTGTGTGGGGGGGTGGGGGGTCCAAATATCAAGTCCGTGCACAAGGTACAAGCTCAGACCCATTCTGTGCGGATCCGGCTAGCCAGTTGGAGCCATTCAAAGCTACCAGCAGGGAAAAGCTCAGCAATGTAGAGCCACCTGGATCCGGTAAAACTAAGAGCCTTCATTTCAGCTCAGCTCACAACAGAGCCACAACAAAAGGATTTTAAATCCACAGAAATGCTTTTTTTTTTTTTTTTCCCTTCCCCCTTCAGAAGTAGAGCTTTAATACTGTAGTGAAATGCAATTGAGGGGTGGAATAAACAAAAACCATAATGTTTGGAAGGCCCCAATTCTGAAGTATGTACATCAGAGTTTGGGTTTGCACTTTATAAAATCGAACTGAGCGAGTAAATGACCCAGACTACGACAAAACAAGCAAAGGGAATTGATTAGCCTAGTAAGTATATAGATATAATGCCCATTAATAGGGTAGTCTTGATACATCTATTCTTAAATTTTTGTTTGCACCTAGAAAACAAGATAAACAACTAAGAAAAGTCAGCACCATGCAAACAGCTCAACACTGACTAGGGTCGGGACCAGTTTTCCTAAAATCGTTACTTGGGTCAAAGGGCATTTCCAGCGCATTTATCAGGCACTGTATCGCAACCTGACAAGGTACTAGTGAAAGGATGCAGATTCAGAGAACATAAACGAGATTCATTTCATTATATAGAGAACGATCAAGAGAACTGGATGCATTTCGCCCACAAAGGTCGGCGATTCCTGGACAAGCATGGGTCGTTAGCGTGACGGCTGGCAGAGGAACGGCGAGGAAGACCTGGGCTGCGTTCCAATATCCATACTTTCATGAGTACACTTACACGTAGTACACTGTCTGCATTTACTAGGTAAATGTTGTTCCAAATCGCCTACTCCATGGTGCACTTACCGGAAATTACGATCAAGACTGCCGCCGTGGTTCGTCATCCCGCCAAAAGTCATCCCCGATTTTGAACAGCGAACAGATTTTTAACCCTTCACAGATTTCTAGCTTGCAAAATGACTCCGCTAATGCGGGCTGTGTGGAAAATCCGTTCCGGTAGCCATTTTTCTTTTATTTTTCGAGCCGAGTTGGGTCCGCCTCTTCCGCTATGTAGCTAAGATGGCAGCCGTCGAGTGCGAAAAGTGTACATTGTTCCACACTACCAAGATTTGACCGTTATGAGGGCACCATCCGTGTCCTTTCAGTACACTTATTTTCGCCGCACTTGTAATGAGAACGCCCTACGTACTCAAACTAAGCATAGTAAGTACAGAAAGTATGGATATTGGAACACAGCCCTGGCCTGCTTTATCTCACATTCAACACTTGTTTATGCAACAGGCAAGACAACACTGGAAATAAGCCCTTCTGTTCCAAGTCAATTCCCATTTTTCCCTACTGAATTATCACAGAAAGCAAAAGGTCAGCACCTCTAATGAGAGGAGTGCACGGTATGCGGACACGCCATGGGATCGCAAACAAGGACACGCCATCCCAGGAGTGCTACTGGCTTGCTACCAGGCAAGGGACACTTGATACCAAGGTCGCAGTGCTCTGCCTCATGCTCAAGGCTTGAGCTGAAACAGGCCGCAGTGGGTTAGACCCCCGGTCTCACACAGGCCTGCTGAACACGACTCCCGGCCCTTTCATGGTCATTCGGATTACTGGAAAATACCTTAAGTGCACAGTTTCCTGAAACCAGAGCCTGATTGACACTGGCGATCAAAAACGGGGCCATTATCGCAGCCATTAACGTCAGAAACTAGACCCACAGCAAGGAGGAACTCATCTCTTTCAAATACGCGTTCACCTAAAACGGACCTTAGACGAAGAGAAATTGTGTGAGGCGATTAAGCACACCTTACATTTCGCCATTTTCACAGAGACACGCTCCCAAGACTCTCCATTGCTGTGCATAAGGCAGGTCTTGCTCTTCTGGCCCTGTGATCAAACGCTACATTTACTATCTCAGCTGCAGCAACCCGAAAAACAGCGCAGTCATCATGATCCAGACCCGGCGAGTGCAGAGAGAAGGAGAGAGAGAGAGAGAGAACGCAGGACAGAGAGCAAAGGAGGAAAGGGCCCGGGGAAAAACCCAAACGTCACACAGGAATGAATGGGATGAGGAGATGAAATCTGTGTGGAAAGATCGGTGGGAGCTACAGACACAAAGCGCTCCATACAAGCACAAGACACCTTCATTAGCATATAGCAATAGCTGCTTGACATTCACGAAGACGAATACATCAGCTAGCTTAACGGCCTGACGTTATTTTGATAGTATATGTTGGTGAAACGGTATAAATTTGCATGGAATTTTTCAGCGCTGGTTTATTTAATCGATCTCTTCTGCCACGCAGCAGACAATGGCGTTGCAGCTGTTCGTTTCCTTCAAATTGCTGCATCTGACATTTCACACAGCGGAGATGGAATAAGTCCTTCCATTGTATTGTCGAAAAAAAAAAAAAAAAAAAACAAGAAAAGATGGGATAAAACGTTGCATTTACAAAGAAGCCAATTACTGTGTGCACACGGAGCTGAAAGAGCTATGAAAAACAATGCGATGCCTCTAAAGCTCCTCATGTTCTTTAATCAGTGTGTCGGAGAAGCGTACACAACACTGAAGCGTACAAGAAACATGAGTCACAATGGGAGGGCTTCTTTTAAGTTCGCTTAAGGGGGGGAGAAACACACACACACGCGCGCGCTCTCATTTGTTCCGGGGTGGGATGGTTCATGGTTTACCGGACTCCTCTGTAATAAGCAACCACTGGATTATGTCGAATGCTACCCGGCGGTGCATCGTTACAGCAGTCAGAGCCCGAGATAGCTGCGCAACTCTCGGGCATCGTTTTCTAGCATTGTTCGGCTTTTGTAGGACCGTCTTGAGGTTATTCTCATCAAAGGATGATTTATGATCCTTTAGATAAAAAAAACAAATAAGACCAGGAGGATGACGACGCATGTGAGATCAGTCAAATCTTGTGCTGGCGTATCAGTCCGTAGAACAATGCGCAAGAAAACCACAAATATTGGGATGTGGTTTAAACGCAGTGACTGATTGCTAGTTTTACATGGAGATACTCGGCTTTTTGGTTTCGCGCAGTGCGACATTACACCCACGAATACCTTTATACACACACGGAGCACGTGTAAACATATTCGATCTGCGTCTATGTTTATCGTGTAAAGCCATCGTGCCTTATATTTCTTCTTGCTGACTTTGCTTAGTATTTGCTTCGATTGAGCCCGACAGGCCAATCCTTTTTTATGTCCCAGCTGTTGACCTGGGTGGAGAACCAAAGCACAAATGTATATTACATATAAATATCAACTTATATAATATAATAATCCAAGCCGGTAACTTGAAACACACTACAGCAGAGCTTGAGCAACGTAGCAATGCAGGCCAGAGAGCGCTAGAGTGGGAAGTTTTGACGAAAACGGAGACGTGGACACTTGCACTTCCCACTTCGAGTTCAAAACAGAGGTGTATGTATTATGAACTGTGTATGAAGATGTTCTCTACATGCTATCTGGGACAAACAGGCCACGGTCCTCTTTAGTAACAGATGATCAATCTGGTCGTTGTCGGTTTAAATGATTACTTACTTAAAGAAAGTTAGAAAATATTGCTGACTACTGGGGTAGATGTCTGTCTGTTGGAACGGTCATTAATGGATCAGTACTCAGCAGTAACTTGTCACCATTCAGTGGTGTTGGGAACCAAAACTCGGTTCCAAATTTGAACCAAAACCCATAAATAAAAATAATTAAATAAAACAAATTTTATACAATTATATAGAGTGGAACCCCCCCTGCAAAAGGTGAAATTCACAAAATAGCGCCATCACTAGTGTTGCCGCGATTAGTCGACGTAATCGACTATGAAAAGTAGTCGACGACAATTTTATTGGTCGACTAGTCAGGGGGGGAGAGACCCCTGGAAGTATGCTTTAATGCCAGACAATGAGCATGCGCGCGCGACAGGGGGGTCCCACGGCGGCGGTACACCTGATAAGCCAGTGGTTCTTAAACTTTTTTGGGCGCGACCCAAATTCCGGTCCGGTGGATATGTCGCGACCCA
>JAQMCW010000023.1:11518172-11528805 GCA_030068335.1 Chrysichthys cranchii
CACACACACACACACACACACACACACACACACACACAGAGAGAGAGAGAGAGAGAGAGAGAGAGAGGTTTGCTGACAAACTGACTTTTATTTATATCTCAGGGCTGTTGAGTACTGTATTCTCACTAGTCAGAAGACGTTGATTAATATGACAGTAATTCCAGCTGCAATTCACCATCCCAGGTTTAGTGATGCTCGTCTGTTCAAATACCTCATCACTCACAGGTACCTGTGTGACGACCCATCCATATATTCCACAAACGCAAGACTAACACACAAATGTACAGCTTGTATTACATCACATCTCTCATACAGCCTTAAGTTAGAGAACGCCGAACAAAAAAAAAAAAAATAATAAATTTAACAAATTCAGCCATCAATGTGCCTTTAGTTTAGTAGGACGAACTGCACGGCAAACGTGTGCTGCTCCCACCATCTCCACCTTCCCATAACGCAGGCTAATAACCTTCAGGAAAATCCAAATAATCAAGACAGTAACAGTATGCTGAGTTCAGCCTGATTATCTGCTGATGTCCATATGGTCTGATATTTTAATGCATGATGACTCACAGCCAAAAACCTGCACGCTGCATGCACAAGGAAATCTGGCAGGCTTTACATTCCTGCTCTTTCTTCAGTCTCCGAGTGCACACGTCTGCGCTTAAAGGCGCGAGCGAGATGCCGTTTTGCAGGGTAATGATGCGCGTATTTCTGCTCTCTCTCTCACAGAGACGGGCCTGTTCAGAGCACACAGACTCTTTGAATGGAGCATTAGCATGTGGCCCACCAGGAGGGAAAGAAGGGGAGGGGGATCGGCGAACAAAGCCCCTATAGTCGTCTCAAGCTGAGCTATGAGACTTATGTAATATGACTGGCAGGGCCCACTTCCTCAGTCAGAGTGCTGCAGACTAATCCTGTTGAGGGAAAGGCCCAGGTGGGGGGGAGAGAGATATAGAGAGAGAGAGTGCTAGTGAAAGACGGGACGGGACGGGGGGGATGCTTGTAATAAGCAGCGGCGAAGTGGTTAAGCGAAGCCGATCAGAGGAGAGGGCCACCTTTCATCTGCAACCAGTGACAGCAGAGCTAACCGACGAGATTGCGAATAATATCTGCCCTGGTGGAGGATGTGCACAGGCTTCAAGGAGAAATGAGGGGGAAAGAGAGAGAGGGAGGGGTGGGGGTGCAGGCTTCTCTGTTAGCGACCGGCTCTGCTACCCATCAGCACGAGCAGGATTTAGAGCGGTTAAAAATAAAATCTGATTCTGATTTACTGTACCGGGTGCCTGGAAATCATGTGACTGGCATCACATGAAGAGGCGGAGATTGGGAAGAAGAAAAATACACCACACACACACACACATACTCCTTCTCTCACCCACCCCAATATACACACACAGGCTTGCTGGAATAATGAGCTTTGTGATCAGTCTCCTTGGTTTCCACTGATGGTAAGCAGATAAGGATGACTTCAGAGGTAACTGCTGGCGGCTCCTACGGCTGCAGACCCCAAGCCGAGGACTCGCGCACAAACGGAGAAAAAAAAGTGGAGAATTCCTGACACTTGAGCGAGGGGGTGAGGGGTGAGTGGCAGAAAACGATATCTGCCGCTTGACTGTTTTTTATTTTCCACCAGACTTGCATGTGTTACAATTTCTCATCAGGATAAATAATCTAAACCTGTCATCACGGTTCCCAATGCTAGCTGGATGACTGCGTTACTCCGGACGAAGGGAAAGGCTAGTTATGAGACGTGGAAATTAAATAACATCGAATAATTGCATTTGAGTCTTTATTTCCTCTCAATAGGACTAAAACCGTGACATGCCTGCGTGTTGTGCTAAAGGATGGCTTGGTTTGCAAACGTCAGTTAATAAGAGGCCTAGCGCCAAACCAAGGTTTTTGTAATGGATTTATCATTATAGAGGATGCTGAATCGACGTGCCCGTTGAGCAAAAATTAATATCCAGCAGCGCTTTGGCCAACCTTGGTATAAATCTCAAACTTGTGACGCACAGACAGACCCAAGAACCAATATGGTCCCGTCACAACAGCATGTAATGTTACACAACCTGTTCTCATTGAATACATTACATTACATTACTTAACATTACAGGCATTTAGCAGACGCTCTTATCCAGAGCAATGTACAAGTGCAAAAGTCAGGTACAAGAATAGTAGGATTTCTAGGCGAAGGAAGTACACATGCCAAGTGAATAACACCTAGCGTAGTATTCTGTAGAAGGACCAATCGGCTAACAGCAGTGAAAACAGAGCTTTCCATAAATGAGCGCAGGGGTAAATACATTCCACAGATCTAACTAAAAGGAGAACAAGACCCTAGAAGCAAACCTGAACACATCATGACCAGGCTAGACAGAACGAAGCCTGGGTTACAATGGGATTACACAGTGTACAGGGAGGCAGGGGAGAGGTGCAGCCTGAAGAGGGGGGTCTTCAGTTTGTGTTTGAAGGTAGACAGGGAGTCGGCAGGTCGGACCGCAATGGGAAGATCATTCCACCAACGAGGAGCCAGAACAGACAGCAGCCTTGAGCGGGCTGGACAGGAGCGGACAGGAGGAGGGGCCAGACGCAGCAAAACGAAGGGAACGGGCTGGCAAATAGGGACGGACTAAATGGGTATATTATACATCCGATCACTGGAACACGCCCACATTCTACGAGTCTAATCTAACAAAACCCAACATCACCATTAAGGAAACGGAAATGGCATAACTCGGCCAAGCAGGAAGGCTTAAAATGCCGAAAAGGAAGCGCCCCACACACACACACAGACATATTTTAGCATGTGATAAAGTAGCCGCATGGATGTGGCTGTGAGGAGAGGGAGGATGAGGAACAATAGTTAATTCTGTCTGTGCGTGTGTGTGTAGGCATGAGCCACCAGGGCCTTGTGACGCAGTCATCACATGAAGCACATGACAGAGAAGGAAAACTTCATTAGTGCAACAGAGCTGACCCACTTTATTTTTTATTTAGTTGGGGGTGGGGGGGAATCCCCCAACCCAAAACACACACACACACACACACACGCATCACACTCCTGAAACCCATGTGGCTCAAAAACCAGAGCAAAAATCAATTCCTCCACACAGGAGCAGGCAGGCAGGGCCTGGACATGCACTAAGCCCTGTTTTAACACACACATTCCTGCGTGCTAATCTTGCGTGTTCGTACTGGCACAGACGCTCATGCAAACTTCTAAGAGAGCTACAAAGGGCTAACGTGGTTCCACTTCAAAAGGCCCGGCAAGTAATTCGCACGCCAACAACCAGGTTCGGTTTCTAACGCCGACGCTGAATAAGATTATTTCTGACCGGAGGGGCGACAGTCCGAGATGAGAAATGACCTAATGATGGACCCATGCTGATCCCGACAGCGCAGCCTCGACAAAAAACAAACAAACGAGGAAAAAAACAACACTCCAGGAAGTATGAAAGGAAGGGCATATTTACCGATTCCATGGCTGTCTTCAGAGGGGAGCGATTAAAATCCAAAGGGAGAAGGGGAGGAGAGGAGAGGAAGAAAAAAAAAAAAAAAAAAAAAAAAAAAGACACTGGCTCTCACGGCGAAGTCCGAGGTGTCCTGAAAAAGAATAAAATCGAGAGGAGACGAAGAGGTTAGTTGACAGAATGCTAGCATTTCACATTCCTAACGTGATCTCGTGTGGACGATCAGCTGTTCCAGTCTGCAAGCGTGTCGCCGGGTTAATCGCGAGAAGCTACAGGTACTGAAATCACCTGGCACATTTCGTGATTCGGGTGGGGTGATCGGTCTATCGGTTACTAGCATCTTAGGCATCCTGTTTGATCAGCTACACTGGCAGTCATTCATTCAGTTATTTGTTTGTTTGTTTATTTAGTTAGTTAGTTAGTTATTTGCTCAGCTGCATTGTTCTTCTTTAAGGCCCGGTGGAGTCTCTGTTTTGCGCTCTGGCCTCAGAGCGCTGCAGAGCTTTTCGCAGCTCGTGACAGACCGCAAGTCTCTGCTGTTGAACAGGATACACCTCAGCAGAAATGCTTGCTCGAGCATCGGAGCAGACAGTGATGTCTGATACCTCTTTCCTGTGATCGACGCTTCAGTATTCACATGTGCGTAAATAGATTCAAAGCTGCAAAGGCACCGAGCGCACACAGCTTAAACGCCCCTGCACTCTGACCTGGTTGGGGAAAAGAGTGTTGCCATGGATACTGTCGTCATGGACAGCTCGAACACAAATGATCAAAAATATCAATGAGATGACGCACAGCCCGCTCGGATCGTATTAGGAGCGCAACGCGACATGTAGCAGGATATTTGGGGGTGCTGATAAAGCTCCGGGGCAGCGCCATGTTTAAAAACCTCTGATGCTCGATGCAAACTAGGAGTGACGGCATAAACCGAGAGACACTTGGCTGGCATGATTACCCAGAGCAATTATAATCACACGTATGCCATCATGTTTGTGAACTTCCGCACTCGCAGCGTTACCTCCTACCCACCATACACTTTGCGGCAAAAAATAGAAGAGAAACTTGATCACGCTTTCATCTTGTACTGCCACATATGACGTCTCGGTAAACGTGTAGAGTCATCAGGAAGAAAAATAGAGGTTAGAAGGAAGATCGCTGGTGTCTCTGGTGCACAGTGAGTTCACTTAGCTGTACAGTTAAGCTGCTTACTCCACATATAAACAACCAGTTTTCACCCTGATGCTGCATCGCTTAATTTGCATGTAACGGGTTAGCCTTGGAAGCTATAAATACCAACAAGAGCTTCTCATCAGAACTTAAAAAACAAACAAAAAAAAAAAAAACAGAAACAACAACTTGACAGTCTGTGCGCACATACAAGTCAATGCTTGTGGTCACAAATCATCCACAAGAGGTGAAGGCGAGGCTAGTGTTAACGCGCGTGAGGGTGGGGGGTGGGGGTTGTGTAGACGGTGCGGGATTTAAACTAAAACAATCAAGGTGTCAAACTCCTCCAAACATCCGCTGATGAAATACAGTGCATATTGTTTCATTTCGATTTAAATGTTCTTTTAATGTCTGAATTAACATTTAAAAAAAAAAAAATCTCTTATGTTTTATATTTTATATTCCCGCAAATGCCAAAAAATTCCGCGGATCAAAATGTGAAAATCTGCGATGCTCTGAACCCACGATAGGTGAACCGCGATGTTGCGGGGGTTCGCTATATAGCTAGCTGGCTCGGCAGGAATATCAACCCAGAAGTATTAGCCTTCAAACCTGACCAACGTTTACGCTTACAATGAGGATAATGACGTCCGACACGACAGAGACCGGTGCTTGACTAACGCAGTTGACAGAATTACAGATCACAACTCACAAACCCAAAGAAAAGCACGTTCCAACTGAACTTCTAGATGTGCCACGCTGATACAGATAAACTCGCACGCACCTGACTAGCACAGAAAAGCGTTCCTGCCTATGAACTCTCTGTTAATGGTGAAACCAGATTAGGGCCGTGTGCAGGAGGCCACTGATGCTTTTCCCAGCAGCAATCTGACAGATTGGACTAATCCAGTACAGAGTGCATGGCCTCCTAACGAGGCCTGTAATCTTCCAGCAGAAGGAAAGAAAGAAAGAAAAAAAACATCTCCTGACCACACACACACACACACAGACAGAGAGAGAGAGAGAGCACACACCAGCAAAGCTGCTAAACACAGATCAGCCAGACGCGGCACAGACCACTGGGCCCATCAAGAGATCTGGTGGAGATTGTAAACATGAAGGGAAATGTTCCATCCTAGTCTGGTACTCTGCTGATAACATCAGCTATTTAAAGGATCGCCGAGGAAATAACGCGGAGGAAATCAAATTCTAACCAGCGTTAACGCACCTCATGATGGAACATGCTCGGACAATTAGGCGGTTTGGGTGGCTGCACCTGACAACGCGTCGGCACAAAAGCTTGCCGAGTCGCTAGTTTCCTCAAAGGAAACTAGAACTTGTGTGTACATGAATGACTCCAAGACTAGCGACACCTTGGTGGGGTTTATTTTTAACCCAAAGGACATGAAGGACACCAGCATGAGAAGCTGAAAATAAAGAAGGGTAGATAAAAATAGCTGAACGTTAACTGGGCTGATTACTGAAAAACAAGGATAGCATGTACACGCCTACACGCAAACACCATGATGAACTGCACTGCCGCTGTAATCAACGACGCCGGAGCTCCTCCTGAGCATCCGTTCAACACGCCAAGCACTGCGTCGCCTTTACAGTACAGAGATACCACATCACGCACGAATAATGGCTCCTCTCAGGATTTCGTTCGCGTCTCGCCGTGGAGAGTTTTTTGTTCCGCCGTCCCCTCTGCCTCCTTCCTCTACACCTCCAGCTCTACGAAGCTGCTTTGAGATAACGTCGCCTGTGGGACGCTCTACAGAAATAAAGTCAAATGAAATGATAGATGTGACAATGTGGCGGAGATTTCGCCTTCAGGACGCAGGTAGTATAACAGAACCTGGACGTTAATAACCGCCAGCTCGGCAACGTTTCTAGCAAACGACTGCATAGAAATAAAGAACACAGGAACAGAAGCAAGATGATGACGATGATAAAGGTTAAAAGCCCTGCGCTGGCTGATAAAACCCGCTAATCCAGGGACATGGGCAGACGCAGAACCTAGCACTGTGAAATAAACTAGAATAAAACAGCTACCCGGTAAGAAAAGTAGCACTGCGAAAGCACTGCAGTATAAAAGTAATCTTCACACAACCCTAGCGATGGCTAATCGTCGCAAAACCCTGCCAAGTTCATAAAAATACCAGGAAGTGAAGTGCACGTTTCTGCACAAAATCATACTAATAAAAGGTTCCCGAGCAATAACAAACTTGCGACCCAGATAAGAGTTGGAAAGGCCGGTTTGTGGTCCACATTAGAAGTATGCGCAGAGAGAAGAGGCTGTTCTTTTTAATCTCTCCCTCCCCGCGCAGAGTGCACGCACCGCTGACCTTAAAAGGGAAACTTTGGGCTCAAGGAAGAGCGCTCATGCACTCCGAATTACCCCTCAAAGGCCTGTTTATTTTTGCAGCCGAAAGAGGATGCTTTCACAATTCTCTTCGAGCAGAAAGGAAAAGAAGTGGCGCTGTGGGGGGGCCAGCGAGGGGGGTCGGGGACAGGGGGTTGCTTCAACTACCCACATCCTGGACGTCCAGATCTAAACATCTCCATAAAGCTGGTAAAACAGTGCAGGCTTCACGGAATCCGCAGAGATAAGAGAGCGTTTAGAGTGAGCACCAAGGTATGGAGAGCGAAGACGCCACAGACGTGACACTAACAGGCTTTACACACACACACACACACACACACACACACACACACACACACACACACAGTGTCCGTTCCCCATGATGTCAGACGACAACGTTTACAGTCTGGCTCTTCAGTTCCCGATGAATGTTATGAACAAATAACCTGCTGTCTGATTAACCACCACAGACGATAGGACGACACGCAGAACTGCAAGTTTCGCCTTGAAAAATAAGCCGACATCCTCACTAAAGGACGGAGCAAAAAAGTTGCACTAGCAAAATGAGCGCAAGAACAGTGAAATACGACAACAAAAAGAAGTGGTGTGTGTGCGCGCGCGGTGTGGTGCATGTTTAACTGTTGAGAAAATATAGAACACAAGAGGACTATTATACTGGTTCAAAAGAGGAGAAGTTCTCGGGCGATAACGCAATACAGGAATTTCACAACTCTCACTTGGTTTAGCCGTTTCCAACGCTGCTGCTGGTCGAACAAACCGAGCTGAGGAAGCAAACACGTGGACCAAATGAACCCGAAAGAAAGAGAGTGGCCTCCGCGTGTTACTAAACGGACTCGTGGTTTGGACGAAGTGCAAAAGCGATCCTACGCAAATAAAGGAACGGACCTGTCTGCATTCATTGTAGCACGACTACACAAGCCTGTAAGGGCAGAGCTGCCGATTACGTGGACAGGGACATCCTAGCAGACGCAGAACATTACCGCACAGGTATGCGACAGGCGCACGTGGCTCCGGGGCTGTGTTCCAATATCAGTACTTTCATGAGTATACTTACACATAGTACATGAGATTTGACCGTTATGAGGGCACCATCTGGGTCCTTTCAGTACACTTATTTTAACCGCAATTGTAATGGGAACGCCCTACGTACTCAAACTAAGCATAGTAAGTACAGAAAGTATGGATATTGGAACGCAGCACGGGTGTACACCATATAGCAGAACCACATATAACATCAGTGAGGCAAAAGTGTGGATAATAAGCAGCTCCTACATTGTTTTATTGCCCAGAAACACCAGAGCCCCACCCACTTGCTTTCTATCGGGTCAAAAGCCCGAGGTGTATGAACATGGAGGTCAAACTTCACTGAGATAAAGTCAGTGTGCAGTTTCATCTGAACACTGCGTTACCTTGGGGGGGGACTGCCAGAAAAGCGTAGTTTTCACGTGTCTCCCAATTCACCGTAGCACAAAGTCAAAATTCTTACAAGCCTGAGCTTCGCTATAGACGTTTCCACCGCTGTGCAAGTTGTGGTTTGACCTGAAGTGGCAAGAGTGCCTCAAAATGTGCTACATTTTCTGGACCTAAATGTTATCAGTGTATCTCCCAGACATCTCACACACTAACACACCGGCACCAACTTAACAGCTTGTAAAACCCAAACTTGGCTCTTAAATCAAGTCCCTGGAGTTCACTGCCACCGAAACTATTTTGGTCGGAAGTCTCCAAAGTTGAACTCGCGTTCGCGTGGAAATTTCCGGCTACGAGACGTCTGCGAAGCAAAACCCCTGACACGAGGAGGAGTTCTCAGTGGAGCTGGATGCAGCTTTGATTAGGAAATCTCAGGGCTGAAAGCTTCTTTGGGCTTGTCTACAGTTTGCGCAAGATGTAGAAAAAAAAAAGGTCTCAGGGTTGTTGACACTGAAAAGCATTAAAATGTGAATTACTACCAAAAAAAAAAATAAATAAATAAAAAAATAAAAAAGACGCAGGCATATCGGACGCTGGACCTGGAATGACGCTCATGCTAAGTGTTCGGTTGAAGCGTACGGGCCCCGACGCACACTTCGGTTAAGCGAAGGCGTTTAGACGATTCTCTGGCGTTCATGTCTATCTGCGCCATGCTGACTAATTAGGTTTGACTCAGCATGAGAGATTAAACAGCCAACACACAAGAAAACTGCTGAGGCACAGAATGATTCAGCAGAAACACACGTTTCCCCAAAGCGCCCAAGAATCCCTTCATATGGCCCGACGCTTGAACAGGAATAGCGGCGTGAATTCGGCACACGCGCAGACTTCACCGTTCACACCTCGCACAAATACAGTTATCTGAAATAAGATCTGCCCGCCTGCTCGCTGTGCACTACACCCAAACGGCAGTCATTCCGTTTAAATAGAAATGGCTTCTGGCAAAAGGCGTCTCGAGTCTTTTTCCCCTGGCCTCTCTGTGAATTTTCTCTTTCTGCATGCCATTGGTGTCGGCGACGGCTCCAACCCCAGCCTCCATCATGTTCGAGACCACATAAGGCTGTCCTGTGTCTGCCTCGGAGAAGATGGAAAAGGTGCGGGCCGTTTTTGCGAGCCTCGCCTCGTAAATTAGATCAAGAGCTTTTCGACATCAGGGCTGCGGTGCAGGAGTCGAGTTGAGCGCAGAATCCAAATCGAAAAGGTCTTTTACAGTGCGCGGCTCGGAGCTCGACCGAACGCCCAAGAGACTTCACTCGCATCATGTCTGTGAAGCTACTTAAATGAAGAGCAGCAGGAGAGCACGGAGACGACCAGGCTCATCTAGTGCTTTTAATTACACTCGTATATTCAACGTTCTGTATGCCTGATGCTCATTAAAGGGCGATGCATTGGTAAGAAGAAACAGTCAGACACCGTGCTTTCACTGCTCATCTTCAGACCACACAAGTTCGAAGTGGTCATGGCAAGTGTTCATAAAACGTTTTTCAACAACAAAAACATTCAACATGTTTGCACTAAAGAAACATGTAAAGCTAGCATAATGCTAGTGTAACGTTACATACACTCTGTGTATACCACACCATTTGTGCATTCTTGATTCTGATTGGTCAGACAGTGTTGATTATGTTTATATAGCACCAGGTCGGATGACAGCGCCGGCGGGAGTTCACGTCACAGGTTTATATTAATGCACATGTTCTAATGCATTATCATTTCTTAACAACAAGAACAATAACTATTGCAGGGACTTGTATGGAGAATGTTAAACATAACCCAAGAGAAAACAATAAATGAGATTTTTCAAAACACACCGTTATCTGACAAAGAAAACCATATCGGCCTAACAGGGGTCGGCTGATGTGTTTCTTCAGGGTTGATACAGATACTGATCATCGGTGAAAATCAAGGACACCGGTAACTGGCATCTCGTGCCGATATTTATTTACCACAAATTTGTCGCTTAAGGCGCGAAAATTTACACAAACGCTCCTCTCAAGCACGACCTGTATTAAATGAGCCCACTGTGTAATAGTAGAGAATTATCTTCATCTTCTGCCGCTTAATCCTGGTCGCGGGGGGAAGCTGGCGCCAATCCCAGCTGACATCGGGCGAGAGGCGGGACACACCCTGGGCGGGTCGCCAA
>JAQMCW010000023.1:11549180-11560862 GCA_030068335.1 Chrysichthys cranchii
CCTGTTTTGAGCATGGTTTTGAGATAAGAGCGGTATGAAAATGGCAGCGGCAGGTGAGTCAGAATCAGAATCAAGAACGGTGGCGACTTCTTCTCGAGCAAGGTCTAAATCATTTTGTCTTTTGGTTCCTCACGTGTCGACGCCAAAGTCCTTTTCCACTGCTTGGTTTCAGCTCGACTTGACCTGCTTTTGGCATCAGTAGTTGATTTCCCAGTACCCCCTCGGTGTAGCTGGTTGGCATAGCGACGCTGCACGAAACGGCCGTGACGCCATCTTTGCCGTGACACACACACACACACACACACACACACACACGCGGACGGACATTAATAATGCTTCTTTCTGTGTACGGAACCGACAAATAAAAATGTAAATCTTGTTGGGCCGGCACAGACCCGCAGCGTGATGTGGTGTAATGATGAAGACGTGGGGCTTCCGGCTCGAGGACGCAGATTTGCTCTCCTGCAGGTAACGGGTTTAAGATTAGCCGGCCTGTATGGATATTTTGCTGAACTTTGCTATTAAAACTGTTGTGGTTAGGAGATTAGTAATGATATGGGTACTTTTGTAATAAATCGATCACTGTGGTGGGGCATTTCTCGAAATGAGGCAGGATTCTGTCTGTAAGACTCAAACCTAAGCTCTGGGTTTTTTTTTTTGTTTTTTATTTTATTTTATGAAGGTAGGAGCCTTCACTCTGTGGCTTGCTTCAGTTTGTTTCCTGAATACACAGAGCAAAACACAGAATTCACCTTCACTCTCCGGTTTTACCAACAGAGGGTTAGGTAAAGTTTCCACACAGACTGGTTCATTTTAATATTATTATTTTCAACGTTCGGACATGAACCCGGATCTCCGGATAGTCAGAGCTGCGCTCCGAATAAGAGTGCGGCTTCTTTTTGCTGCCTGTAAACTGATGGCGCTTTCTACGCCTTAACACTGCGCGCCATCCGTTTGACAGTTTGAACGCTGCTTTATTTCTGCGCGCACACACACACACACACACACAAATGCACACGAGCAGTGAAAACGCACACACACACACACACACACAATCAGTAAACCATAGTTCGTAAACAATAAATAATTATAACGCTATTTAAAAAGAGCAGGTTTGTTCAGGACGCCCCGTCTGGCGCGATGATGATGCGGTGATCGTGACAATCCTCTCTGACCGATCCATAGCCTGCAGTGTTCTCACGTCAGCTTTTATCCTAGTCTTGGCTCGCTTGAAACCTCGATAAAGGGGATACCAAAAACAGTACAGACTACCAGGTACTATCCACAACTCAACCCTAATGGTGAAGCAAAGAAGGGGAGTCGAGTCGAGTCTAGCTGAGCTGATATCACGCAGTGGAAAAAGTTCAGCCAAGGTATTCTGACCTTTCTAAAAGCACGATTAACTAGAAACCGCTGACACGAAACAGGTTTCTCCACAAGCAAACACTGCTACCACCATTGGCACTCAAAGTAGAAACAAGCTTCCTGGTGGAACGAGTGCCTAAACGACGAAATTTGAGCCACGATGGGTCGACTTTATGCAGTCACTGAACGATTATGAGAAACTTTTGACTGAGCCCTTTGTTTAAGAAACATTTAAGCAAAACACAGTGTGATGCAAAGCACCGCAGTGGCTTTTTCCACCTCGTGTCCAACTCCTACTTAAACTAATTGTTCTGGAGTTTCAATCCGTGACACCTAGAAGCCGTGACGCAGCTGTTATCCACAGAAAATGTTTCCCAACAAAGACTCAAAGGGCACTAAATACCCTTTGAGAATGAGATTTGTTGAGCTTTAGTCTAAGGATGTGGCTATCTAAATTAGCTCTCAATGGGATTCGTCATTTAGACAGGACTCCAGGAAAAGCTTTTCCCATAGAGCGTTTAACAGATCCATTCGCAGGACTGTAACATTAATGTAGCGCTGCCTCAGGGCCTGCAGCCTCACAATTACTGTACGTTAATCAGGAGCACTTTATAGCAACATTAACGGCAAAGAGCCGGCTCAGACTGCCATGTTGCTAGTGTGCTACTTCAGAACCGCGCATTTGGGTTTGCTCTGTGCGTTAAACGAGCGCTGTAATACTCTGCGGTATTCCTGTCGAGCGCTGCTGTGTATGTGCGCGCGTTCACGTGGAGACACAGATGTTCCTGCTTCCTCCTGGAGTTCCTGCGGGGTGTTCGCCGCCGTGGCGCAATGTCCTAATCACATTTAATGGCAAATAATTGTCTCAATCACATCACCCAAAATAAACATTAAATGTTCCGCCGTAGCACCGCAACCATGATCGCACTCCTAATGACATCAGTCACGGCAACAGGTTCAGCAAAACTGAAGGCATTTTAGGATTTTCTGACATGTTCACGCACGATGATGATCTGAGCTGCGACAGCAAATGAAAAAACAACCTTATAAGATTTAATAACAAAGAACAAACTCAAAGGCAGGAACGCTTTACAAACAATAGCTCTGTTCCAATATCCATACTTTCATGAGTACACTTACCGGAAATTACGATCACGACCGCCGCCGTGGTTCGTCATCCCGCCAAAAGTCATCCCCGACTATGAACAGCGAACAGATTTTTAACCCATCACAGATTTCTAGCTTGCAAAATGACTCCGCCAACGCAGGCTGTGTGGAAAATACATTCCAGTAGCCTTTTTTCTTTTATTTTTCGAGCCGAGTTGGGTCCGCCTCTTCCGCTACGTAGCTAAGATCGAGTCTATCCGAGTGCGAAAAGTGTACATTGTTCCACACTCCAAGATTTGACCGTTATGAGGGCACCATCTGCGTCCTTTCAGTTCACTTATTTTCGCCGCAATCATAATGGGAACGCCCTACGTACTCAAACTAAGCATAGTAAGTACATAAAGTATGGATATTGGAACACACACAATGTTTCTATTTAAAGCAAAAGGTACGCCAGGGGCACTGATCAAGGTTGTGGCTGTAATATGGGATGCCCATTCTGTAGTCATGGGGGGAATAAACAACATGCGTGCACACACACACACACACACACACACACACACACAGCTGATAAATCTGCTGCACACTTGCTTATCTAAGTGAATGGTGACGATCCCTCAACAAAAATGTCTCAATAATCAGCGTACATGAGGATGTCACGAGAGATTAAACCTTTGTTCAAAGGCCCAAACCTCCTGAGTACCATAAAAAACTCAATCCTTCATTCTATACTCCACAAATAATTGTGTTCATTTAAGAACTAATTGCAGAGAGAGAGAGAAATACTTCACAAAATACCCAGTATCTAAATAGAGAAAGCAAAACGTTTGATTTCTGATTTAAAAATAAATAAATAAATAAATAACTAAATAAACACCCACACACACACAAACAACTGGCTGAATTAACCACCTGCCCTTGTGCATGAGAAGTGCTGCCAAAACCTGTTTCCAGCAACAAGCACAGCAAAGTGATGCTGTTAAAAACCCCGCCTCTCTGACCGCAAACTGGTTTGCTGTACTGCAATACCAGGAAATGGCAAGTTCAAAACAAGCGATGAGTCACAGGCAATCAATGGCCCTAGGAGAATGCACGGGGCCTGGCACAGAGCCGGGAGAGGAAGATTACCACACCTGTCCCAACGTGCGGCCGTGGAAAAAAACACCCTGCCCTATCGGAGCAATGCTGTGGTGATACGACAAGGTCAAAGTGCTGCAGGATCTCACACTGATGACACACTGGCCTGGTTTGGATGAAATACAGCCGAGCTGCCACAGGCGCTTAAGCAATATACGGTGATTTTCGACACACAAAAAACGCTCACTGTCCGCTCTCATGCTAGCCTGACTTTCTATTCTGTGTACGGTTAAATCCCACATGCATGTGTGTGTGTTTGGTTTTGTTTTATAGCTGACTCCGTAGTACCTTATTGTAATATGAATTCAGAATTACGTACATCTCAGTGATGGTCATTCTACATGTCTATAAACAGCGGAACCTCTGGTCACGAACGCCTCCACACACACACACAAACAAAAATACAATTAAATTCGCCAAAATTCTGCATCTGGTCACGATCAAATCATCGGGTGCGGAACAAACACAGCCCCGGCCATTTTCCCCTTCCGCTTCGCACGAAGCCAATGAGTTCCCATTTTCTGTTTATGTATTGCGCAATTGCGTACCCGATGAAGACGCGCGTGGCCCTTTAATCGGTCTCGGCCAGACGTACGTTCATTGGCTATACAGTAACCTCCTCCCCGCCCATCTTCCTCAACGCCAAAAGTCGACTCATGCAAGGTCAGTTTTCTTGGTTGTTTGCACTAAGTTTTGTATAATTAAGGATTGTTCACACTTTTATTTATGTATTTTTGCTTAAAACTCACTAAAAAAAAAATTCACAGCATTTTTTCGTTGTTTCTCTGCATTTTTGCAAAACATGACAAGCGCCACCATATGCCTCCACCATCGTCCACCTACGCCACCAACTACGTGTCCACCGCAAAGGTAACGTATATTAAAATCATCTGTGTATTTTTCTATAAAGGTCTTCAAATATTAAAAAAAATAAATAAATGAATTTTTTTTTAAACACATCAGTTATTCGAATACTGTAACAATGTAGTTTGTAATCAATAATAAATATGGAAATGTATCCATCAGGGAAACTGGTCCAAGACCTAGAGCACTAGGTGTATCAAGAGTATGAGGAAGTGCTGATGTTCGGACCCGACGCACACAGGTCATCAGTACAATATAAAGAATGCACATCAGACCAAAGTCCACCAGTGAATATTTCCTTAAAATCTGTGCGTGGGGATGGTTTTTTTTGTTTTGTTTTGTTTTGTTTTTGCATGCACTAATAAAACCCCCAATTCCTTTTTCATCCCCAGAAAAGAGGCAACCTATAAATAACAGACAGGCTTTAAAAGAGGCCGAGTGGCACGAATGGAAGGGAGGCACTTTAAGCCTTTGTGCTATACACTCGGCACCGAGCCGCTGAAAGACAATGGAGTGTCAGAGGCCCTGCGGTGGCCGTGCTCCCTTTGCTCTTTGGTTAGGTGGGCTTTTCAGTCATGCACAGCGCCTGGGACCCCCATCCCCCCTTCCTGTCACCACCGCATTTCAATGTAAATGGGTCGAATGAATGGCTGCAGCTGCCCCATCAAAAGGAGTGCAGTGCTAAAGGAGCCAGGGATTGAGAGTCAGCCAGGCCATGCTCGCCTTCTCCAAAATGCCCCAAACCCCCACGCCTCGTCAGGGAATGGGTGTGTGTGTGGAGGAGAAGCCAAATCAACAGGAAAATTTATGCTCTACATTCTGAGTAATTATAAACCACTATGGAGAAACAAGTTAGTGCTTTTACTATGGCAGAGAGCTTGATTTTTACCCAACCAGGGCCAATACACAAAGTGCACGAGCACATACAGCTGAAAAAGCCCCTCCAACACACACACACGACGATGGGCCTGCAGTCGATACGTTTATAAAACAGCAATGGGATTGAAAAAAAATAAAACATTACAGAAATTAAACTATAATGATTATTGCTTAGACGAGTTCTGCAGGATTTTGTAAACACTGTGCCAGCGCGAGAAATAAAAAAGGATTTAGAGCTAATCAGAGAGCTGGAGGTTCACAAAGAGTTTGGCTTATACTGCAGTGAGAGTGAGAGAGAGAGAGAGAGAGAGAGAGACAGAACATGGCCGAAGCCACCTGTTCCTCTGCTATAAAAACACACAATCCCTCTGTAACGTCTTTCTCTTTCCCTCTCTCTCTGTTATCAGCTTGCTTCAAACACCCAGTGAGCCACACATGGATAATACATCACTCCTCTCTCAGCACATCCAATCATAACAACTGCTGTCTCCAATCCTCCCTCCTCCAGCCTACTCACTTCAGCCCACACAAGTGAATCTGCAGTCTTTGGCTGTCGTGCGTGCACACATGCACGCACACACACACACAGCTAATATTCATAGGATAAATGGAAATCTAATGCACACGGACACCAATATACTTAGCCAGCCATCAGTAAAATCTAATTTTACATAGATATATATACACACACACACACACACACACACACACACACCATTTTCTTCTTGTGTGCTCATCTTCCGACTACACATTTCTGAGACACAGTGTGATTCATTTCAAAAGGGCTTACTGTGAAAGATGAAAAGAGACACTGGGTGAAAGCATCTCGAGCAAAAACACTGCGGCAAACGCAGAGCAGAGCAGAGCAGTGGAGAGAGGAGGGGAGAGAGAGAGAGAGCAGAAGAACATCTCTTTTTGATGCCCAAGATTCAGTGAGAGACATCAACAGTACTGCAGTGAGAGCACAACCTGGGCTGGACAGATGAACACCTCCCTGTAGAAACCCTTCAAACATCCACATCAACTACAAATCACCGCTGCAGCACCGGTGCAAGGAGTCAGCGACAGCCATCCCACCCAGTGGGATATTCTAGACACTTTGGAGGATTAACACTGGCACGCTTTTTGTTACGCTTTCTGTTCAGATTTGTAAATATCCTTAATGTAGTCATTAAATCTTTAGATCGATACTTTTGTAAGGTCTCAGATTTTTGGATTTGAGACTCAAATCATGACAATCAAGCTTGCAACAGAAAGAGAAACTAACATCTCGACTGTGCGTTTCACGTGTATCGGCTCAGCTCTGGCTAATGGATACGGCTCTTCATGCTCCAGATGTACACAAAGTAAACAGTATGTGGAGCATCAACTACGACCCCAGACTTTTGTACTTTTGTGTGTGTGTGTGTTGCCAGGGAAGGAGGGGAACATTTCAAAGGGGGTTTTTAATGGTATTTGGCTTCCAAGGAGGGGCCTATAAACCATTTAGACAGAAAGAGAGAAGCAAAACAGAGGCAGGAATGTTCCTGTTCACTGACGCACCAAACACACAGCACCGAGGAAAGAGGATGGACAGGAAAGCGACACACAATGAATGACCAATACAAGAGACACGCCGACACATACGCCCGTGCACACACACACACACACACACAGTAATCCCTGACATACACATTAAAATGTTATTTAAGCTAAAGTATAAAGAGTGAATATCTCAGCCATTTTATGCAACATAAATAGATAACCAAATATTCACAGATCTGAAATTAATCTGGGTAATCGCTTCAAGTAAACAAACAAATAACTTGACACACGAGCAGGAACAATCCATATTTACAAATTTAAGAAACTCAATAATGAAACTATTCATCACACTTATTTGACATTTCAGCCCTTCCTTCTGAAATTTGAAGGCACAAATGTCGGACACAGCCACTCTGAACATAAAGATCGTAGCCTTTTAGCTCATCTCGAGTTCGAGTCAAACAGACAACGCAAGGACGTGAACGTAAAGTGTGAAACACTGGTTCAGGAGCACACTCCGATGCCAGTCAACCTCAGCGTGCTGTACTTTTACACAAGAGCAATTCCCTCCGAAATTTTCATCTTTACAGAAAAAAACATACAGGATTTCGGGGTAAATGAGAGGGAGGCTTGCAAGCTCGTGTGCACCGAATGTCACTGTTACAAGACGACATTGCTATTGGATCCCTCACTAGCCATGCTACCAGTGTAACCATGGCAACCAGCAGTGCTCTAGTGACCAGCGCGAAGAGATTTGACTAACAGGAGGTTGAATATCACTGCCAGTGTTCTTGGCTGATTGACTACATTTGGGCTACAAAAGGAGGGGGGAGAAAACAAAACAAAACAAACAAAAAAAAAAAAACAAATGCAAATGTCATGCTGGCAGAACTGCTCCTTGAAACAGAAAGTGTAAGCATTTGGGGCTTCAAGGGACTTTTGCCCAGAGAAGAAATATTTGCCGTCTACAGTTTTAGCTTCAGAGAGCCGTTTGGGAGTTCTCTTACACGCAAAGTAAGAACAAAATCCAGTGTGCAAACCTGAAACCTAAAAGCTGTAAACATGCCTCTACTGCGGTGCGCGTCAACTGCCAGAATCGGTCGCTTCTCAATCTTGTTTCGAAGTCGCAGTTAAACCACAAGCCCTGAAGCTACTTAGCAATTAAATTCACAGATTTGCCCGACTTGACCACAAAAGAATAAACAGTTCAGCAAAACGGGCTCTCCGTCGATCAGACAAACAAATTAAAGACTGCACGATGGAAATGTGCATCTGTTACAAACTCTCATCTTTCACGTATTTAAAGGGGGAAAAGTGCTTTCCCAAACTCTCAAAGCCTTTATAGTTGTGCAGAAGCTGTCGGGGTTTTTTTTTTGTTGCTGTTTTTGTTTTTCAAAGTGAAGCCTGAGGATTCTTCCCATGTTGTGCAAAGAGGGCCACCTCCAAATGTATCCAGACAATCATGGCTCGGAAACTGAATCCCTCTCTCACCTCCCACAGCGACGCTCGCCTAGGATCCCTCGTTTATCCTTTTGGGTTTTTTTTTCATGGTGACGGAGACGAGGTTTGAGTTATACATGACGCAGCTTCTGACAGAACCAGATAAAACATGCAACTAACGTTAGCGTCACATCATCAGTAAGCAGAGAAAAGGGAGGGGAAAAACCCTCAGACGCTTATCCAGCCGAGAATCGCAGGCTTCCGAGGATGATGTGCGGATTATTTTTCTTTGGAATCGCGCCAAGGATTCTGGCAGCATAAACGTTTCAACTTAATTAGAGAACCAGATGTCACCTACTAAAATGTGCTACGCTAGTCAAACTGTTCTCCATTTCATTTAATATCATCGCTTTTTTTTTTTTGGTACAGACATTTATCTGTGTTATCTAGTCTGTCTCAAGCCATTTATTTATAGTCTCCAAAAAAAAAGTTTTTGAGAGGAAAACTGTGGAACTGGCTTGCATTCCCCCCCAGAGGCTTCTCCCTGAATATTAGCAGCCTAATCATGTGAATTATTATGCTGCTTATTAGCCGTGTGCCAAATTCCAGTTTCACTATTTCCATCGCTACTCCTTAATGAAATGGAGCTGCTGACGAGAATATTGCTCTTAAACAAAAAAAAACCCTAGCAAATGCACTTAAACAACTCGGTTTACAAAAATAACACACTGGATACAATAATAAGTAAACGTTACACAAGACTAAGTTCTGACTCACTGGCGGATGTGACAAAACTGTGGGAAAGCACTCGACGGCTTAACTAGTTAAAATGTTAGGCAATATGTACAGAGCACACGATTCAGACACTTTAGAAAAACATACAAGCCTACATGATCGAGCAAAAAACAAACAACCAACCCCATCATCCAGACTGCAGATTACAGCTTGATTGTAATCGATCATGTTCACTTGTAGCTACTATTAAATGTTCACGATCGTTTCCTACAACACCCAGGGTTCAGTTCATCGAACACTCACCACCAGACAAGCAGAATTCATAAACATGCCGTACTCTGTATGACCGCTGCTGAACTGCTGCACATTTTGGACACACCGTCTCGGTTCTCGCCTTCAGAAAGCACGCTTTAATCGTAAGCGTGAAGCGAACGGTGAACTGAAGTCATCGTTTGAGAAACTCCAGGCTCCAGTAACAGCTCCTGACCCTGTAACCTCACCCAGGACTCCATTTCCTGTCTCTGAAATGTGGAGCCAGACAACAAGACCAGCGCCATCTTGAACGTGTCACACGTGAGGGACTGAGAAGCAGACGCTTAAGAAACAGGAGAAACGACGGCCACAACACATACGTCGACGCAACATACAACCCAACTTCCCTTTAAAACCAACGATCAGCTTAAATCTGAAGAACAGAAATCCCCATCCGTTGTCACAAAAATGCGATACAATAAAATCGAATATGTAATCGGTGAAATTATTTATCCACAAATCCTGCAGCCTGGAACATAACTACCCCACTCTAAATCACAGAACATACACAGGAATAGGATTTTAAAATGGAAACCTAGAAATACCTGGAGGGGAAAAACAGATGGAGAACGTTTCAGGTGGCGAAGTTTATAAAGAATTTCCACGTTGCGTTAAAAGTTATTCGATCCACAGCCCCGTTCACGAGAGGAGCACGGTTTAGCACCAGCATTACCATAACAACAAGAATCTCTCAAGTCCGGTCGGGGCTTTCAGCCTGTAATCGCGCTGGTTAAGTTCGAAATTATTGTCACAACAAAACCTCATCCGAGTGCAGGTATTAAACAGATGGCATTAAGCAGAGTTTGTGAGTGTTCTCAATGGATCGCGTTTGCACTGCATTCAGGAACAAGGATCCCCGGGTTGTTGAAAATAACAAATTGCAAACCAGGAGATAACCACCAGCGTAAAACACCACTACAAGTCTTCTGGTGCCAGTAATATTAGAAGCTGTTTGGGAATAACGCAACAGAAAATAAAAAGTTTTTATTAAAGGTTTGAAGGTCTCACCTCATCCCCCCCCCTTTTTTTTAAAACTACACTGCACGTTGCACAAATCAATATCAAACACCGAGCCAAACATATACATAACCACATCGGCTTCAAAACATTACTTTAACACCTGTCCACCTTACAATTCATTTTGCACAGATTAAAATCTGTAAATCCTCATAGAGTCCTGCTATACTTCAAGTTACTGATTTATTACCAACATTACCCACCAAATTCCCTTCACATCACTTTACATCAGTATACACTACTCCAACATAGATTGAAGCCCGAGCGTTTTATTATTATTCTGCATCAAAGTCCATGTATGAGGGTCCCACTGATGTTCAGCACATTCTCCCATTTCCAGAGCTTGAATATGTGCTGGGAATTTCAGCAGGCATCTTCACTGCAGGGTAGCGCAGGGTACAGCAGGGCAGTGTAGTGAAGGGTACGGCAGGGCAGGGCAGTGTAGTGTAGGGTACGGCACGGCAGGGCAGTGTAGTGTACAGTACGGCAGGGTAGTGTAGTGTAGTGTAGGGTAGTGTACGGCAGGGCAGGCAGTGTAGTGTAGGGTATGGCAGGGTAGTGTGGTGTAGTGTAGGCTACGGTACGGTACGGCAGGGTAGTGTACGATACGGCAGGGTAGTGTAGTGTAGTGTACGGCAGGGCAGTGTAGTGTAGTGTATGGCAGGGCAGTGTAGTGTAGGGCAGGGGACGGCAGGGTAGTGTAGTGTGTCGGGGACGGCAGGGTAGTGTATAGCAGGGCAGGGTACGGTACGGCAGGGCACAACAGGGTAGTGTAGGGTAGGGTACAGCAGGGTAGTGTAGGGCAGGGTACGGCAGGGTAGTGTAGGGTAGGGCACGGCAGGGTAGGGTAGTGTAGTGTAGGGTACAGCAGGGTAGTGTAGGGTACTGTAGTGTAGCGTAGCGTAGGGTACGGCAGGGTAGTGTACAGCAGGGTAGCGTAGGGTAGCGCAGGGCAGGGTACAGCAGGGTAGTGTAGCGAAGCGTAGGGCACGGCAGGGTAGCGTAGGGCACGGCAGGGTAGCGTAGGGTAGCGGAGGGCAGGGTACAGCAGGGGAGTGTAGCGAAGCGTAGGGCACGGCAGGGTAGCGTAGGGCACGGCAGGGTAGCGTAGGGCACGGCAGGGTAGCGTAGGGTAGTGTACAGCAGGGTAGAATAGCGTAGGGCACGGCAGGGTAGCGTAGGGCACGGCAGGGTAGCGTAGGGCACGGCAGGGTAGGGTAGGGCACGGCAGGGTAGCATAGCGTAGGGCACGGCAGGGTAGCGTAGGGCACGGCAGGGTAGGGTACGGCAGGGTAGCGTAGC
>JAQMCW010000023.1:11607756-11618816 GCA_030068335.1 Chrysichthys cranchii
GTCCAGCAGTAAAAGCACTTTGAACTCAAGGCCCCTTTCTGCCAGATAGATCTTTACCTCCAGGATGAAACATTGGTCAAACCAGTCAACCGTCAGGAGTTTTGCAATCCAGGCCTTCGCGTTGTGCATCCAGTAGACAGGCAGCAGGTTCTTATTCTTGTTTTTCAGGGCTTGGGGGTTTTTGGACTTGTAGATAACCCCAGGCTTGAGCAAAAAGCCCACAGCATTGCCGCACATGACTAGTGTGATGTGGTCCATGTGAGCCTTAAAACCCAGGGCTCTTGCTTCCTTCGTGATAAAAATATGAGACGGATTCCAGAACAGGGCCGTCTCATCCTTATTGAAAACCTGCTCTGGCCGATATCTGCCTTCTTTAATGATGTTCTTGAAGTTGTCACCTGCACAAATTTCTGCTGCAGCTTTGTCCACGGAGCCAGCCTCTCCGTGGAGACTCACATTGGCCAAGTTGAATTGCCTCTTGAATTTTTCAAACCAGCTCTTGCTGGCGGCAAATTCACTTTTCTTGCTGGGGGAATCCGCAGAAGTTCCAGGTTGAGGGTCGTCCTCCAGCTCATCCACGCCATCCACAAACATTTCATGAAGCTGCTTGGCCTTCTCTCGGATTATATATATTACATTGGTGTCTGCGGGGATGTTCTTCTTCTGGCAGTCCTCAATCCAAAGTCCTAAAGCAGATTCCATCTGGACCACAGCCTTGTTACGCATGCTTACGACTCATTTGATGCCCTGGTTATAAGACACTGCGTCCGTAGCTCTTATCTTCTTTTCAGCCTTCTTTATGTAGTGAACCGTGGACTTGTTGATGCCGTAATGGCATCCTACAGCGGTGCAGCTGCTCCTTTCCTTTAACAAGTCCAAAAGGTTTACCTTTTCGGTGATTGTTAGCATCTTTTGTCAGCGCTTGGGCGTGGCCCCGGAAGAAGTAGAAGGCGCAGGTAGCTTTTGGGACATAACGAAAGGCTTTACTACCCACAAAAAGCTCAGCGAAACATGATGTGAGATGCTGGCTAACACAAACCGGTATGATGCTCTTCGCTTAGTCAATCAGCACCCAGGTGACTCTAATTAGCTGCGTGCTCTGATAGGGTAGCTACTTAGCCATCGGAACCCACAGAAGCCTGCGAACCAACTGAAAAGTGGCAATATATAATTAGACCAATTTAAATAAAAACCCGCGATAGAGTGAAGGCGCAAAATTTGACGTGCGATATGGCGAGGGATCACTGCATATATATACAGTATATATATATATATATATATATATATATACTTGTAGATATGTTTATAGATTAATAAGATTTAATTGGAAATTATATACTGTGAAGCTGCTTTGTGACAATCAAGTCTGTTATTAAAAGCGCTATATAAATAAAATTGAATTGAATTGAACTGAATTTGTGTGGCATTGCCTTTTTTAACACGTCCCTGTCACTTCTCAGCTCCCCACTCTGCACAGGAACGCATATCTTTGCTGGGGTTTCCTAAAGAAAAATGATTTAATCATTTTAAAACTCATTACCTTGTGCACTGATTGCACATGTTTTCGTCATTCTTCAATGTCATTAAATGGAAATTTTTCACAGAATATCAACTGGGAACTGTAATTAATTTGTTTTTATATATGGTGTTACTAAAAAAAAATACTTCCTTTTCCACCAGCCCTGTTTTTCTCAGTGTTTTTCCACTTTGTGATTATCTGGAAGACTAATCAGATATAGCTACAGATACACATACACATATGGCATTTCACCGCTGTAATATATACCAGCTGCAGATATTAAAGGATCGTAAGCATTCACTCCAAATCTGCTGCTGAAATGAACCATGGTCCACCTGTAGACTGTATATATGACTTATTCATCCTTCTTGAACAGTGGTTTAGCTTGCACTTACACATACACATATGTATGCAAGCCCGATTTAGATATAACAAACCTTCTCATGGAGGAAACGGAAGGAAATGGAAGTGTGCAGCCTACAGATGCTCCCATAGAGAAGACAAATCCTGCCCCAGCCACTTTATGAATATGTGCTAGCCTACCAGTCCTGCAGACGCTGTCTTTCTGATACAGGATACACTGAATGAAAGCTTACCACACAGCTCAAGGTCTGCTTTTAAGATGTTCTGGCTTAGATCCCAGACACAGTTACTGGCACTGGAATGGGCACTAGGGCAGAGGGAAACCTCACTTTAGTTTATTTACCGGTATTTTCAATTCTAAGGATGGCATGTTTCCTTATGGTAATGAGCCGATAAGTTGAATCACGTGTGTAAGAAAGGGAAAAATAGTTAAAGAAAGTCTGTAACTAAGAACTGGGTTCCTAAGCAATAATGTCGATAATCCCCAAAGATACATAACGTCCTGCTCATCATCACGTGTCTACCCCATGCAACTTGCTTTACATTTATCCCTACATTTACAAGAATCAGCCATTTCAACGCAGTCACCTTCCTCACTGTCAGCTGGCTCATACCAAGGTCAAAGGTGGCTACTGGAATTGAGATGCACTAACAGGATATGACGTACTACATTTTTGGGGAGAATGGATGTAAGTCAGGAAGAAACTTTCTATAGTAGGAGCTCATTCACGAGGACTCGTATGGCAGCCACGCCATGTCTAATTTAAGTCTGGGTTAAAAATGTGTTTTATTTTAACAAGGAAAAATAGATAATCATTGATTTGGTAAGTCTTTATGTAAAGAGAAATATATTTCACATTTATGGAGTCTTCAGCGTCAGGGCTTTGTACTAATGAGAGGTAAAGCTGTTCCTTTCCACTTCCTTTATATTTTCAACCATGCTGAATGATTTTGTCTTAATAACTTCAAGCAAAAGTGTGAGAATGCCTGCTTATAGCTGCTTAAACACAAGTGATAACAGGAACTAACTTATTTTACACATGTTCCATGAAATTGAATGTACTGTATTGATAAATGGACAAAACGTATCATGTGCCTTCCTTTAAATAATAAAGAAATGTCACTTTGGGGAAATTGCTACGGTGTAAGAGGAATTAAACACTCTGGGGTGTACTGTTATTGGAAAATATCAACTTTGATATGATAACAGTAAATCTGCTTTGTATGTATTGTTGATTATTTTCCTATTGCAGCATGCATCCCATTGACCAACAAATCTCCGTCCTCAGAGTCCTCTCCAATCACACCACAGCTGATGGGTCAGATTCCAGTGAATACTGAATACGTTCCTGGTTTGGAGGAATGACCTACAAAGTGTTGTTTTTGGTTTTGGTTTTTTGGTCGCTATGTTTGCTCTAAGGAAAAAGGACTTTATCATATTTATCAGTGGAATATTTATCAGTGGAATATCAGTCATATCTAGTTGTGTCAGAATAGACCAGTAGAATTCCACAGTACAGCAAATGCAACTATTTTGCTTTAAAATTTTGTTTCTTTGAAAACATACAGTACGTGTACTGTGCTTATTTTACTATACTTTTTTTTTTTTTTTTTTTTACTACATCCACCATCTTTACTGACGTACGCTCAGGTATTTCCTGAATCCTTATCGAGAATAAAACAGATAAGGCATTGCTATTATACACATTATTAAAAAGACTCGCACAAACTTTGAACACTGCTCTATCTAGCAGTTGTCCTGATGACTTCTGCGCCTGTGTGTGAATCCCAGTGGAACCCAAAACCCAGTCAGCATTCACGTCTCTCAGACGTTGCCTTTATTCCCAGTGTTTCTCCCTCTCTTTCGAACCCATCCACCACTTGTGGTTTTGTCACTGCAGTGCTCCTATTTTTAGAGGGTGTCCATGTTGCACTACAGCAGATGCCTGATCTTTATCACTGCCATCCGTTATGGGGAGTGCCCTGTTCAAAAATGTTGAAGAGAAATCAGTAACAGTTGCTATCATTTGGAAGTGCAGTCAGTGCTTTGGGAAGATACAACTAGCAAGGCGCTTCTTTCTTACACTATTGAACATTTCCATGCTCATACACACAAGAAATAAATTATATTTAACTGACGCATTATTGGCACTCTTGGATTTCTTTCCCTTTACCTGAGAAACAACACAGCTAGAGAAAACCCTTTTTTGTTTGTATATATAAATATATGTGTAGGTCACAGTTCACAGATGCCTCCACAACAGAGACATATTCACTATTCATTGGTGTCTGGAACAAGTTCTGCGGTGAGACCGGGGAGGGACTGCGAGGAAAGAGATTTGCCCGTAAATCGAAACCCTCCAGCTGTCCAGAGTGATTGTTTCCAATGAGCATGAGCTCAACACTGGTTGCTTTATAGACCGATTTGTCCATGATTTCACGGTCTCTGGGTGCTGGCTTTCTCTTTCCGCAGTTGGGATTACTGTGCAGGACAACCGGCATCGAGTAAACGCATCTGGGAACAGCTGCCATTCGTCATCACTGGCTCTCAAAGAGCCTTCACTGTACAGACACTAAGATCCCCTCATCAGTGCAGCTTTTAGTCTACAGTATTCCCACGGAAATGGAGCTTTCTTCTGAGATTCGCGCGTTGTAAAGTGGTAGAAGCCATGCCTAAAGTGCGGGGAATACTGTGAATGTTTCTTCCAGCATGTAAGCACTACCAGGTGCTAAAGTTGACTGATGTGCATAACCAGAGGCTTCATGATCAAAGAATGTACAAAGAATGTACAAAGAGTGCCATAATAGTTTATTCTTAGATCGAATCAGAAAAAAATATTCACTTGGTGGAAAAAATCAAGTGAAATGCTGAGTAACTGGTCAGCAGTGTGGAAGCGGAAGGCTTTTAAGGGTATCGTATAATGGCATGGCCAATGCTGGAATGCTTTGATGTATTTTTGCCACATGACCAATCATGTATTTCCCATAGACTCACAGATGACATATAAATAGAGTCAAACTGTGACAATACAATTTCTCATTACCGTACTGATCATGAACTGGAAAATAATATTGCATTACTGTGCAGGAATCAGTCTGTGAAAAAAATGTAAAGATGAAGGCCGTTTTACTAAACATACAATACACATTTGATGAACTATCCTTTTTTTTTTTTTTTTTTTTTTACTATCAAAAGGCCTAATCATCACAGCATGCCATGTTTGTTTCTGCCTTGTTTATCCAAGAAAAGATGGAGGCCTCCTCTCAGGATCAAGAATTTCTTAACTTCAGAGTTCCACTGCGAACACACACAAACAATGCCCGTAACCTGATTGTGACTGATGCTCGTGTGTTTATCTTCATATGATTATTATTTGTTTCCCCCCCCTCATTAATTCATTTTCTCCCAATGGCGATGTTGACAAGCTGGAAAGCCCATAAACCATACTGTTAGAATCGAACACAAACCATCATATCTGCTATTGCAATTACTGATTAGCTGTCATCATCCCTTTAATCAACTGGGTTGCATATTTGGACCAGCCACCGACAGTTCGAGACTGCATGGCGGCTAATGGCTGACGTCAGGTTGCTGAACTCAAAACAAAGGAAGTTAATAATCCATTACTCTGACACGAATCTTAATGTGTAGGTATAGATGAGTTCACCAGCTGTAGCCTGGGGCTATAAGCACCTCCTAAACTTTACATCACCATATCTATTTCAAATGAGTCCACTTCAATAGCATTATTGTCTGCCCGGAAGAGCTACTTCAACTGAATTCAGAGTAACAAATACACTTGTATGGTAAAAAAAAAAAAAAATCACAAAGATTTCATTTTTAAAGTGAAGTTGAACTTCATAAAGGCATTGTAAACTTGAAACTGAGACTTATGATACAGTGCATCGTGACTAAGCTGGTCAGGGCCGAGTACTAGACCCTGATTAACCTCAACACTTATGTAAGAAGAGAAGAAAAGTATATTCTTACCTGACCCAAAGATGCCACCAGTACACACACTCCCACCAGCAGCTTATCTGCCATTCTCTAAGGCCTTCAGACCTCAGTTGCTACTCTGGATCCACTGGATCACCAAGAAAGGACTGTCCAAGACAGCAATATGTTTTTATACCGTCTTCTGGATGAGGATGAGTAAACCCTGCTGAACCCCTCAGTCCCTCTCTTTCTCTCTCTCGGGTGTGTGTTGAAGATATGAGTGACAGCACATGTGGTGGACTTGCCTGAGGAGGCTGTAACCCTAGCCCCCCTTCAGCTCCCCAGGCTTGAACACACCCCAAAGTTTTTAGCCCAGGAAGGTTAGGCCATGCCATAAAACCTGCTCATGGAAGTGCACAATGGACAAATCCATTTTTTAATAGTTAAAATTCCCCTGAATGCAGATTTGAATTTTGTTACTTGCTTCTCATCAACTAGCATCGTTTGAAATAAATGAAATAAATAACCTACAAAATGGATGTTTGTTGTTTTGCGTAATTTGGTTTAATGAGCACCTCTTTAGGTTAGAACGAGGACAGAAAAAGAGGAGAATCAGTGAAGAGCCGGAGCAGATGGCCCTGTAATGCAGGGAGCTCTGTGGAAGGTCACATTTCAGCCCACTATTTGTTGAATATCGTACCTTCTGACCCCGACCTCCTCATTACCAGCAAGCACCTGTGTCTCAGCTTAACCTTTGTCACAACTTCACATAGACATTCAAAATACCTACATATTTGGGTCTTCAGTGTAATGCTATTCATAGTTTATGATGTGTGATCGCTCTGGTTCACGCGTTAGACCTTTTTCGGAACATCCAGCTCCTTAAACCTGATTCCTTTGTTCTCCCATTATCTCTGTTACACTCCAGTGTCTTGAACAGAAAGTTACATGTGTGTCATATTTCAGCATAGTTGGGTCCAGGTGCCTGGCACTATTTCCAGAGGATAGTGTTGCTCTAATATGGTTTAGGTCATTATTATGACATGTTGTTATGCAATATTAGATAAGTGCAAAGCCATCAACTTCCAGCAACAGGAAAGAAAGACAGATTGCACTCACGTAACACTAAGATTAAATATATAATCGTGTCCTTTTTAGTGTCATTTTTGCTGATCACCTAAATGTAAACTACGCATGAAAGTTATGTGCTTCTGTTTTGCTAAAAGCCCGTTTAGTCACATTATTCTCTCCATTCAATATGCAGGATCAAAATCTACTTATAAATGTATCATTTAATATAATATAATATAATATTACATACAGTGGTGCTTAAAAGTTTGTGGACCCTAAAGTGAAATGAAACATACGCATACGCATGTCATATTGGATCATTTTTTCGCTAATTAATAAATGACCAAGTGAATTTTTTTTTTGTCTCATTTATTTAACTGGGTTCTCTTTATCTACTTTGAGGACTTGTGTGAAAATGTGATGATGTTTCAGGTCATATTTAAGCAGAAATGTAGACAATTCTAAAGGGTTCACAAACTTTCAAGCACCACTGTATATCATAGAACTTGCAATAGTAATGGTTTTTATGACTTTATGCTTATTCTTAGTAGGCATGCCCTCTGAAATGAACTCAAATAAAAAATCTCGGTGTGATCCTGTATTACCTGCACAGTCTTCTTCTTCTTCCTAGCGTTAGTCCCGCGCCGTGCAGGGTCCACTGTTGTCAGAAGCCATCTCAGCATCGTGACATCCGACGCGACCATGGAAACACCCCAACCGACATGTCGCTCCATCTGACGTTGGAACACTCACACCAATGGGCAATTTAGGGTAGCCAATCTGCCTAATGAGCATATCTTTGGACTGTGGGAGGAAACCGGAGTACCCAGAGGAAACCCACACGGACACGGGGAGAACATGCAAACTCCACAGAAAGCCACCCGTGCCGAACCCGTGGCTCGAACCCAGGACCTTCTCGCTGTGAGGTGACAGTGCTAACCACTTAGCCTCCAAGATGTTTGACAACCAGCATGCCACCCTATTACCATCATAGCAGCTTCATGAAAACATTTTCTTGCCTTGTACCATTCCAATTTAATTTTCACACCTTATATTCTGTAAAACCTTACCGTGTAACATAAGTAGGCCTACAGACATCTACACTAGTACAATAGGTACAGTTACGTACAGCGCACGGCTTACCTTCCACCTTCCAATAAAAACAAATAATTTCAAACCATGTATAAGTTGTATCACAAATATTAAGACAGTGGTAAGAAGTAAAACATTAAAAAAAAAAAGAGCTTCATCCATTTTGACCCAGGTTAGAGAGGAATTTATGAAGGAAGCAGCGCCTAGGCAGTAACACCGATTGGTGGATAAGATTTCAAAGCTGTATGATTATAATTTGCAAAGGATTTTGCACACCCATGCAAGTCACAATAATCACTTGTCCTGGTCCTGGTTTTCTCCCTGATTTTACACTCTACCTTTATAAGAAAACACAGTTTTAGGAGCGTTACGGGTTTTTACAGGTCATTAGGTTTTTACTGTAGCATTCTTCACATGGAGTCTTGCTGTTCAGACCCACAGATGCATTCTGGGAATTCTGCTGTCGCACAAGGTTCTTCAGGCCTTCACCTCACCATGATTCATGTCCTAGGTGCCTAAGCACATAGTGTTCTCTCATGCACATACAAACGTATACATGTTGTTTCATGAAAAATGAGATCTCCTCATCCATCTGCTTTTCTGTGTTTCCTATAAATAATATGATTGACTTGCTGTCAACAAACTAAGAAACAGCTCTGTCGGTGTGTGTGTGTGTGTGTGTGTGTGTGTGTGTGTGTGTGTGTGTGCGTGTGTGCGCGTGTGCGCGTGTGCGTGTGTGCGTGTGTGTGTGTGTGTGTGTGTGTGTGTGAGATGTATATTGCCTGGAAGCTCCACCCCTGGGTGACCCTGAGTGCTAACAGCTCTGTTTGACGATTTGAAATGAGAAGTGTGTGTTCTCCTTTGTTTGGGTTAGAGGAGTGCAGTTCCAGGGCCCTCTGTTCTCCAGACATTAAGCCTTTCCTGTGTTTCTACCCCCCACACTCTGAGTGATGAATGATGTCTGGCGTCCATAGATGAGGGGCCAGAATATTCTGCATGACTGCACTCTTAGCCTTAATGTCAGATCATTATGCTACTGAAACACTAGAGCATTACAGTTGTAGCCCTGTGTAACCGAATTAGAATGGAGCAGTGCAATATTTCAAGCTTACAGCATTTAGCAAATAATGTCCACTGGAGTCGAGCAGAAGGAATCAGATGTTAAAGAGGATGATGTTGAGCTGAGGCAAGTAAATGTTAAAGAAGGTGAGGCTGAGCCAAAGGAAGTGGGTGTGAAATAAGATGGGTTTGAGCTGAAGGAAGTGAATGTTAAAGAAGATGAGTTTCATTTCATGGAAGTGGATTTTAAAGAAGATGGGGTTGAGCCGAAAGAACCGAATGTTAAAGAAGATCACGCTAAACCAAAGGTAGTGGATGTTACAGAAGATGAGGCTGAGCAAAGGAAAGTGGATATTAAAGAAGATGAGGTTCATCTCTTGCAAATGGATATTAAAGAACACGGCGTTCCTACACTACACATTCAGGACTCCCTGTCCCTTTCACTGGCACAGTTTTCTAATCTAACAACAGAAGAGAACCTTCAATCCATCTTGTCCTGCAATCCTACCAAGCCCACTGGATCCAATCCTCTCAAAAGTGCTCCAGACCACCTCACAAGACCTCCTCCCTTTCATCACCCCTATCATCAGTAGCTCCATAACAAGCTGCTCATGTACCAATGGTATTTAATATTTCAACTCACTTTGGATCCGTCAGACATCAGAAACCACGAACTGCTATCACATCTCTGATTTCTTTGTAAAATAATCAAGTCAACTATCTCTCCATCTGTTACAGTACAAACCCTACGATCCTAAGCAGGCCGGATTCAAAGTGGCACATTCTACAGCTATGTGCTGCTAGATCAGCCAAACTATGATCAGTCCGCAGCAGCATTACACAGACAATCACAACCCTTTCTTGTCTATTCCCAGGATTCTTGGAATTCATGGCAGTTGTTTGCTTCCTACCTGGAAGTTCGATCAGATCAGGTGACAAGGAAGGGATCCACATCTGCTCCATGCAGACTTTCCACTGGTGTCCCACAAGGTTCAGTGCTTGGTCCTGTTTCTATTCTCGGTTGAATCTCTCGTTGAGTTGATGTCTCCACTGCTATGCAGAGGACACTAAACTTACTCTCTCTCTCTTCAGACGCTCACATTTCGGCTCAGATCTCAAAATATCTAGCAGACATCATCTCATCATGGATGGCGGATCACCAGCTAAAACTGAGCCCCAGCAAAACATAACTGCTGTTCATCCCAGGTGATTCATCCCCACATCAGGATCTTGTGATGTCCCTGGACAACTTTCTAACCTCACCTTAAATTGCACTGCGCAATCTTAGGGTAACCCTGGACAACAACCGGTCCTTTCCCATTCACACCTGTCTCACTCATGTTGATTTCTTCTTTACAATATCAGAAGGATTGTCCACTCATGAACTTGTTTAGTTCCTTGTCAATTTGAGACTGGACTACTACAAGTCACTTCTGGCAGGCTCGCCTCTGAGCTCCATTCTACCTCCACAACTGATCTAGACCGCAGCTGTACGACTAATTTTCAACCTTCCTAAGTTCTCTCACACCACCCCATTGCTCCGATGCACCATCTTTCAAGCTACAAGGAAGGCAGACATTTTGACTCTGTGGACAGAGAGGAGGCGGGTTGAACCAGCAGGCTATGTGTTATGTACATTACATGATTCTCACCCGAGTGTGTGAATACAGCCAGTAGATTTATGTGTGCTTTGTTTATCCTTTCAGTAAACACAGTGAAATAGGGAGAACTGAGGGAGTTCACACACCCACACACACACACACACACACACACACACACACACACCACGCACACACACGCATGCACCACACACGTGCCACATACACACACACACAAGCACCAAACACACACACACACACACACACACACACACACACACACACACATGCGCCACACATGCGCCACATACACACACACACACGCACCACACACGTGCCACATACACACACACAAGCACCAAACACACGCACACACACACACACACACACACACACACACAGACACACACACACAGACACA
>JAQMCW010000023.1:11621125-11633611 GCA_030068335.1 Chrysichthys cranchii
TGTGTGGGTGTGTGTGTGTGTGTGTGGGGGTGTGTGTGTGTGTGTGTGTGTGTGTGTGTGTAAGCAGAGTGAGGTCAGACGCAGCCTTATTTGGTTCTCTCTCTTTCTCTTTTAACCCATGGCGCTCGCCCTTCGCTCTCCCAGGTCACTCAGTGAGAGAGAGTCTCACATCAAACTCGCTGACTTCTCCTTTTTTCCCCCTTTCCCTCCACTCTCTTTTCCCTCCCTCCTTCTCCTCCAGTCTTCTCCCTCATTTCTCTTTTTCTCTTCCCTCCCTCTCTTCTCTCGCTTTCTCTTTTACTCCCTCTCCCTCTCCTTTTATTCTCCATTCACCCTTTTTTGTCACTTTTCCTCCTCCTCCCTCTCTTCTCTGTCTATCTGTCTACTCTTGTGTTTTCTCTCTCTCTCTCTCTCTCTCTCACACACACACACTTTCTTATACATTTCCCTCTCCTTCCTTATTATCCCTCTCTATCTCCGTCTCCTCATTAGCTCGAGTGAAGGAATACTCATGACCGCCATTGCCCAGAGTGAAAGAAGCGGCGGAGGGTGTATGGGTTGACCTTTTCTTTTTTAACTCGTTAAAAGGTGAAAGCGCGGTTTATGCAGCAGAAGGAACCTGTCAGACCTACAGACAGAAGACGAGCTGAGCTTACGGCCAGGTTGGATGATGAAGGGGGATCATCGGTAAAATAAAAGCACAACCTTCCCCCCTGGTTATCAGTCAGAGATGATGAGGTGCTGCTGAAGGCATAAACAGAGACGTCGCATTCCGCACATTCCGCCCTCGGCTACCAGACTGGCTGCTCGAATCCTCGTGTCACACGTTAATCATCAAATCCCAGCCTTCCGGATCAGGAGAAACCTAATCCGACTCACGGAATAACAGAGAAGCTCCAGGCCTGGACAGGTCAGATCAGATCACGGCGCAGAACACTGCCACGCTGTGTCACGCTGCTACAGGAAAATAATCAAAGACAGGGCGGTGTGAGGATGCTCCCTGAAGTTGATTCTTTTTCTTTAGAGGCAGATCCTGAAGTGTTTTATTCTTCTTACCCCACAACAAGTAGGCAACCGTTGTAATCTTCACCGAATTTGTTTTGTATTTTATTTTATCCATTTATAGTTGCTTAAATTTGACCAAATTTCCCAGAGGAACCATCCCGAGGGATTAATAAAGTTCTATCTATCTATCTATCTATCTATCTATCTATCTATCTATCTATCTATCTAAATTCTGCGAAAAGGTCAATAAAAGCAACGCGGAGTACGCGCTAACCAGTCGTCCCCTCTCTTGAAGTTTATAAGACTAAAAAACACAGTTTGGAAAACCACAAAGTGTCTGAAAGAAAGAAAGAAAGAAAGAAAGAAAGAAAAAAAGAAACCATACAGATTGCCCTCTGTCTGTAAGAAAGTGCTGACACTGGAGACTGCTTCCAAAATGCTAATCACACATCTCCGTATCAACGATTACATACGTGTTTGTTTGGGGTTTTTTTTTTTAATCCGTTCATGTGGTGTGACGTGACATATGAACATATTCTCCTGACTATGTTACCCTATAAACGTGTGAGTTGCAGGTGTCCGAGATACAGAAAATCCATCTATTCCTTGCGACCAATCAGAATCCAGAATTCAGGAGCACAGGGGCGTGAACCGGCGCCCCTCGTCACGAGCTCTACACCAGAAATTGGTAACAGTTTGTATAAAGTTTGTGCTCCGGATCCATACGCAGGCTCCACTGATGCTGAGCTTACTTCCTGTAGGGTTTTTCTTTAATCCACCCAAAACCCAAAGCAGTTCCCCGCAGTGGGAGGGCTTCGCTCGGGACAAGTTGCTTTCAAGGGCTTTGCTGTAGGCTGCAATGGCAGGAGCGACCCGAAGAGCCGCACGGCTCGGAGTCGGGGACAGGCCCTGTGTTTGGAGTCTGGATTAAAGCCGTCAAGGCTAAAGATGTTTGTGTGTGTGTGTGTGTGTGTGTGTGTGTATGTGTGTGCGTATGCTGGTCTTTGTAGCTGATTAATGATGTAGATATTTTGTCTGGGTGACAAAAGAGTCACAATACAAAGTCTCTGAAGCACAGGATGTTTGGGCATAGCTGACGTCAGGCCTCTGACAAAAATAAATATGTAAACACACACACACACACACACACACACGCACACACACACACACACACACACACACACACACACACACACACACACACACACAATCCTGGGTTGTTTTGAATGAATTAGTCCAACTTTAACAATGTTCCCTTTACCAGTTGATGTACTGGTTGATCAACGCTAAAGTGACTAAGAGACGTCCATCTCATCCGACATCTTTCTTTTTTCTCTCATCCCACAAGGACACGGCGTGATCCGTTTCAATCGTTTCATATCAATGCTGGGTTATTACCGGGGAGCCATCTTGAGTAATCTTTCTTGCAGATACGGCGTCATTAGTTATTTATTTATTTATTTTTACCATGGTTGATAAAACAGTTCCACTTTCACCCGAAGAGTTTTACACCGTTCAGAATCCAAGCCAAGACTGGGAGCTTGGTACCTTTGACTGAGCGTGAAAGCTGTTCTTTAACTTCAACTTTAGGACGGTTTACAAATCAAACCCTGGAAAACGTCTGTCTGGGGCTCACGTCAAGAAAAAAGATGGGCATCCAAAAAAAGGGGGGGGGGGGGGGGGTCACACAGCAAGAAGGTCCTGGGTTCGATCCCCGGGGTCGACCTGGGTGCCTTTCTGTGACCTGCCCAGGGTGTAACCCCGCCTCTCGCCCGAACTCAGATGAAATTGGCTTCAGCTTCCCCCTGCGACCCTGAACAGGATTAAGTGTCAGAGGACGAGTGAGAATTCTTTAATATGTGTAGGTAAAAAGGTGCAGGGTGCCAATCATTTTGTTATCTGTCTAATCTTCCATTTTGCTTAATCCAGCCAACCTACGTTTTCTAAATATTCAAATCTAAACGTTTCCCAGTATTTTTACGAATGGCTCTAGCGTAAGAGTGTTGGTTAAAGGCGGTAAAGCTGGAATGTGAATGTATTGTTTGGGCCGTACTCTTCCATCATGTCAGCCACGTTCACTTCATCGCTCCAGCGGGAAACCAAAGAAGAAAACGTCTGTCTTGGCTGATCTACTGCGCTTGGGATTAGGGAGAACGCTGTGGCCATTTCTTTTTTTTTCTTTTTTGCTGAGTTGTTCCTTTAACAGCGCTCTCTCAGTCTTGCATCATCACACACGTGTGTTTGTGCAGAAATCAATTCCTGGATTTCAGGCCATTTGTGGATGAATCCGAGCTCAAGAATGTTCCACTGATCGTCGCATAGTCGCACTAAGTGAGAGGACAAAACACACGCAGAGCACAGAAACACATATCTATAATTAAAGATGGTTCCTCAAGGGACTTATTTTTTTTCAGATAGCTTTCCAAAGAGAAACGCTCTGTTCTAGGGTTTTACACTGAGCATTCCAGGATCAGCTAGACAGACAAACCAAAGAACGTTTTAATGTCTGACAAAGTCTTATTGTCTTCTTGTTAGAAGAAAAACATGTGCACACACGGCCGGTTCACTTACACTTCAACTTTAAATGACAACAAAATTCAACTTTTTACAGCATTTTCACACGTTCTAACTCTGTCCAATGCCATTTCGATCGTTTTTCAGTCCTGTTTTTGGAAATTCAGGAATTTCTTGTCCCATTAATACCTTAAGGGTGCACTGTGTAGGATTTAGGGGTGATCTATTAGCAGAAATGGAACATTATATTCCTAAGTATCTTGTCATTAGTGTATAATTACCTGTAATTATGAATCAGTGTGTTTTTTGTAAGCTTAGAATGAGGCCCTTATATCAATACCGTTAGCGGGGTCCACCTCTACAGAGTGGCCATGTTGCACGGCTACTGTAACCCAGAAGGGACAAATGTCTAGAGAGCACCTTCCATGTTTTGTGTTTTTACAAGTGGCAGTGGGGATCCAGATGGAAGCACCGGAAGGATGACGAGGAAGGAGAAAGAAGGGGAATCTGTGTTTGCTGGTGCTGGAGGACTGAAGAAATCTGAGAACCCCAATTTTGAAAAACGGAGGATCATACGTATGTTCGATCACGGAACAAGCACGGGAGTGCGAATATGACTTGTGTGAGCGTGCTGTATTTCTTTATCCATTTATATGTACGGGACGTTTATTTGTGCCGGTTACCTCCTGTTCTCCCTCTTGTTGGAGCAGCGATAAAGTCATTCCCTGTCAGAGCTCCTATTGGGGCAAATTAATCAACACCTTCTGACCAATCGGAATGCAGAATTATTCAGCGCAGCAGTAGAAAGGGTGAAATTGATGGTTAAAATATGTATTTTATATATAAAGTGCAGTATGAATGGTGGCAAAGCCTGCATTTTAATGCACTATTTTGGGTGCAGGGAGCTATTCTGGATTTAGTCCTCGTTCACGCCTGACCATAACATGACATAACAACAAAACAAAACAAAAAGGGATGAAATCGAGGGAATGCACTGAGAAATGAAATGAATCTGATCCATAACATATGGATGGATGAATGTGGTGTGGATACTGTAGTGAGAGAGAGAGGGATGAGGAAGATGGGAAAAGGCTGATGGCATGGCTGTGTATGAGTGCGCATGAGTAATTCTTGGCATTCCTCACATGGGCGGCACTACAACAGGGACAACAAAGAGTGGTGATGTAGCTCCATCCTGCACAGCCGCAATACTTATATGGGCATAAATATCCTTAGTGCACATACCTTACTCATTAAACATTAGCTTAGGACTGCTTCAGCCTCCCCCCACTCCCTCTCTTACACACACACACACACACACACACACACACATCCCTCTCTTACACACTTACACACACACACACACACCCCTCTCTTACACACACACACACACACACACACACACACACACACACCCCTCTCTGACACACACACACACACACACACACACACACACACACACACACACACACACACACACACACACAGTGCACCAGGAGCTCAGAGCAGCCCAGAAGCATGCCTCCTTTAATTTGACTTTTGGTTCCAGGTCCAGAACCAGAGCCGGTACTGAATCGGTGGAAAAGGGGTGTATGTATCTGTGATGTTCTTCAGCAAGTCCCTTCATGTTCATCTGCTTTGTATTTGGACTGGATTCTGTTTCCTGTGTAATTTGGATCCCATTGAGGTTGAAAAAGAGATTTGTGGCGCTTCAACAGTGAAACGTGAATGCAGATGAGGTGTGTGATATTGGGATGTGTGGTCACATTCACATTTGAAAAAAGGACCTTGTTCAGGATGTCACAGCCAATCACGTGTCTTGTACATAAAAGTGGGCAAAAGGGGACGCAGGGTTCTTTGTGTGTGTGTGTGTGTGTGTGTGTGAGGGACAGAGGACAGTGAGGGGGCACTTGGTTGTGCTGTGCTGGAGGAGTGATGATGGGGTGCTGGGGGAATGACAGTTGTCAGCCAGGGTGAAGCTAATCTTCTCCATCGGCTGTCAGTGCGGTGGACATCAAGAAACACACACGCGCATGCACAAACACACACACACTCACAGAGCTCTGCTCACTCCAGCGGCAATGTCAGCTTGTCAGGCCACATATGTTCGTCGGCTGCAGAGAAGAAGGCGAGGACGCGGGCAGTCTCCGTCTTTTTCCTGTCTCTCTCCTCACACGTATCATCGCCTGCTCACCCGCCCTCCCTCGTCCCCTCCTTCCTCTCCTCTCTCCCACCTCATTACGGTCTCTTTCTGTCTCTCATTTTCTCTCCTTCACTTGATACCTCAGCTTTCTTGAAAATCCATAACTCGGTATTTCATCCTCAATGCATCCTGCAAGATCGCCGGGTGTGTGTCCGAGGAGGGCCTTTTGTTGTCAGTCTTCTGTGGATCGATACATCTTTCCTTGTCTTTTTTTTTTTTTTCCCGAGAGATAAGCACCCCATTTGGAAGCAGTGGCTTCCTGCGTCACTGTTATTCATACAGCCAGACATAACACAACCTTTCACAAAAACACCATCGAGTCCTCTGGTGTTAACGTAGCTGGCATTACAGCGTCTTGTTATATTATCAGTGTTGGCGCTCTGGAAAAAATCATAGATCTTCACTTGGATGTTGTTCACTTTGACTCTTGTGCAAGCTGTCTTGGAGTGCGCAGAATTTGGTGGAAAGTAGCTGTTGGTTTTGGTGCCTCAAACTGGTGTTTTCTGATCTGGCCGAGGGGACAGAGGCCATGCCTCCTTCTGAAGTAATAGGAACATGGAGCATGTCTCTTTCACATGGACCGAGGACACTCACAGACGTCCACCGTTAGCTCAGAAATATCGCCACTAGCCTACATTTTCCCTGTCATAATCGGGGGGGGGGCGACACAGTGGCTGAGTGGTTAGCACTGTCGCCTCACAGCAAGAAGGTCCTGGGTACGAGCCCCGCGTTCGTTTTCTGTGAGGAGTTCTCCCTGTTTCCTCCGGGTACTCTGGTTTCCTCCCACAGTCCAAAGACATGCACATTAGGTGGATTGGCTACCCTAAATTGTCTGAGTGTGATTGGTTGTCTGTCTTTGTGTTGCATGATCCTGAGCCCCGTGTTAAGGGAGGGTTAGGCGTGGGTCTGGCGAACCCGCCCTGTAAAATGCGTCCGCCCATGACACGTCAGCTGGGCCCCACGGGGTCCGCTTCATGCACCTACGTGCCGCCAGTGGTGCAGAAGGGACTATGGATGGGTGGATGGTCTGAGGGGCCTTAATAAATCTAAAGAAAATAGAAATAAATATAAATATGAGGGAGAATCAAAAAGTAAAGGCAAAATATATGAAAATTAATGGCTTGAACAGAAGTAACTGTGAGAAACTGAACGTATCACTTTTCCACTGCACGGTCTCTACTGTCTCTGCTGCTGTATGAGGACGTGTATTGTCATGGTGCAGCAAGACTGTTTTGGACAGCGTTCCTCTTCTTTTTAGGTTTAAGTTCATTTCGCAGCAATGCACAGTAATTTGCACAGTGCACTGTTTGGCCTCGTGCATGGAAATGCCCCAGAATAGACTCCTTCATGTCCCGAAAGAAAGTCAACATGATTTTGTTGGGGGATTACTGACTTTTGAATTTTTTCTTCACTGGACAAGACGGATATCTCCTCTCCACGCTTTGTCTTTTGTGCTCCAGGTTATTGAGTGATTTAAAAATTGCCTTTAGTTTTTGATTCTCCCTCTGTATACCGTCTATAGGCTATATTAATTTGACCCCTTGTATACAACCACATTAACTCTCCGATGTCTTTAAAACGACCTGAACAAATATTTCATCCTGAATGAAATCTTTCCATCCCATTAACACTGGCAAAGACGTCTTTAGCCCTTTTCAGATTGGATTAGTTTTAAAAGGAGATGTGGGGTAATGGAGTTAATAACAGTGGCTCTGGGAGAGAGCCGAGTCCGCCAAGTCAGTCATTTTTATAGTGTGTGCCTTTCCATGCCTGAGATCACACCACCTTTTATCTAGTTTCCATTCTGTTCTGGGTGAAAAGAAATTTTGTGCTTTTTCTTCAGTATGGCGACATTCCAGGAAACATTCTTTTCTGTCATCTCTTGGCACAGGTTTAGCCTTCACACAGTATCAGTTATAGGAATATAACTCGTAGAACCCCAAGCACTAGAAGCAAAGAGTTATATTAAAGGTCAATGTAATCAGTATAGTTTAAAGATACGCAGTGTATGTAGTACATATAGATCTTTTGGTGTAAAGACCATGCATACATCATGAAGATGCACAAGATCACTTATGCCAAGATTAATTTGTCATAAGTACATAATACAGATGTCTTCTGATAAATTAAGACATATATATATATATATATATCTTATTATAGCAGTACTTTTCCCACATATTTTGCCCACTGAATAATATATTACAAATAAAGTACAGTCGTCCCCCGCAGTACCGCGGTTCACCTGTCATGGGTTCAGTGCATCACAGGTTTTCTGATTTTGAATCGCGGATTTGTTTTTTCGGGACTCTGGGATGTAAAAAAATATTTTAAAAAATGTTAATTCAAACATATTAAAAAAATATTAAATCGAAATAAAATACAGTATGCATTTCATCAGTAGATGAATACACAATGGAAACGCAGTTTACGCTACTTCCGCTTGTCAGGCGGACCAGTCAGGTGACCATGAGGGAGCGCTGGGATTGGCTAGGACGGCTGTAAACGGGAAGTCAACTCACCGGCATATAGTAACCATGTAGAATTTTATATGTTGTGAAAATTACGTAGGTTTAAGAGTGTAGAAAGTGTGTAAGAGTGTGGGAAGGGTTTATAAAGCCTTAAAATATATATAAGTAATAGAATAAATGTAACGGCATTACTTCCCGGATTTGACCTATCGCGGAGGGGGGGCAGTGGGTGCCGGAACGTAACCCTCGCGACAGACGGGGGTTGACTGTATACTATGTTTAAAGACCAGTGGCTGGTTATATTTAAAAGGATAATTCAGCCCCAAAGTTCAGATTTCACAGATAGTATGAACGTGATCTGCCATGTTGTGAAAAACATAAATCTGGTCAGTGGGGCAAAAACGTGCCCAGTTTGACCCATTTCCATTATAACTGATCAATGCCCTGTTTTGATGTCTGGATAATTAAGCACTCTAACACTGGGTACTAACTGACCTGTGCAGTGCCGTATACCCAGATCTCTCCAAACATGACATTCTGCCTACTCGCGTAACGCCCTGCAGTGATGAGCTCATATCCAGAGGGTTTTTTTTTCCTGGTTTGGCGGGCCACTTTCACTTCTGAATATAGACAACACATCAAGTCAACAGTCATTTTCTTACTCGAGGAAATCTTGCCCTTTCAGTGAATGGTGTCCAGGTGAATGGGGGAGTTCACACAGTGGGGTAGTTTATGTATGACACTGTAATGAGAGCCAAACCAGTGACACACTTCAGCACGTCTGATCTCTCGCTCTCTTTTTTTCTGTATACATAGATATTGTCCCACAGTGAGAATATATTCCTCTTCTCTTTTCCGCTCCGATTGGCCCGGCTCGGTTTTATCTCCCTCTGTGCAGTTTGGAAACAATAAAAAGAAAAGCGATGTGTCTTGTTCAGGCACTAAATAGCTGTCTCGTTTGCCCCCCCTGAGGTGGCTGCACATCACTGGCCACACCATTCATCAGCCCTGGCACTGCCGCCTGGCCCACTGAGCTCACACTCCACGAATGGAATGATAAAATACTTCACCAGGCCACAGACCACAGAGAGAGGGAGAGGGGGGGGGGGCAATCTATTGACCGTTCTGTACAGAGGAAAGGGAAACCAAAACATTTTCAAAATCACACAATCACACCTGCCGCTTTTCATAACCCCCCAAATCCTTTCTCTCCAGGATTTGATCTCACAAAACACACACACACACGCACGCACACACGCACACACACACACACACACACACACAGAAACACACACACATTCTTACTGATTTAAACAGCCTAAACACGGGAGATTGAAGAGTCCAAATAGAAGCTGCTTGTGGTCACGGCATTTTAAGGCCGAAGAAACACAAACACACATGTTTATCATGGCTAAATCTTACCAGAGTGCTCCACATCATGGCTTCTTGGATACATTTGTCACCCTCAAACGCCAATAAACCGTCAAGTCCTTCAGTACGTTCCATCAGCAGGCCTTCAGTGATGTTGGCTTTGTGTAGGTTAATCCTTTTTTTTTTTTGGCAACCAATAATAAGACTCTAGGCATGTGGTTACTGAGTTCATATTAAATGAACCACCTGCTCAGCCATAGACGCAATATACTGTAACCGAGGCGCACGTAGAAGACAGTATCCTGTGCCAACATGAGCAGAAATGATCATGAGCAATATGGTGTTGTCAAGTGATGATCTGATAGTATGCTATAATGTTTGCATTGATATTGATTAATTGTAATATGGCCATTCGTTATTGTTTTCATTGTAGGCATGCTAAAGCAGAAGGGGTGGTATTTTGGGGTCAGTTAGGACCAAAGATTCTAGAGCGGAGCAAGATGGATCAGTTACGCAATAGGCAGAAGTTCCTCCTGAACCACCGTGGACACCATTTTCATAAGCCCACCGTAACTTCTCTGTTTCAGCAAACAACGACTAGCGCCACCTCTTGGAAAACATCTGCTAAACTGTCCAAAGTTATTCAAGCAGTCATGAGGAGGTTATTTGTTGTGAATACTATCTGAGATAACAAATCGATGTCTGAAGTCAAATGCAATCCACAGTGTTACTCGATATCCGAGGCTTAAATCAAATGGGGCTGATTTTGCAGTGTAGCTGCATGGAGGTGAACTTACCTCAGTTGGGCTCCAATTATTGAGAAAACATCAAACAATCTGCTCAAATAATCTATTGATGTCGTCTTAACACAGGATGTCATAATTACTCAAAATACAAACAAGGCTAATACATCAAATCAATAAACAACAAGACGATTTCAGAAAAATGCCGCAAGTTTCCCACGGTATCCGGCCTCTGTGACGAAAGACCAGCTCACCAAAATGGCGCCCATAGTGTCGAACCTCCATACTTCCTAATTATCAACGTATTTCCCAGCCAATAATCCATCTTGCGCGTAGTGCTTTAGAATCTTTGGTTAGGACTAATGTAAGATCAAATCACAAAATAAATCCAGTAGCTGTGGGATTGCAGGATGTTATGGTCACAGCCTCAATGATGAAGTCTCACAAAGTCCAAATGTCTAGCTATCACTTTAGAATGTACTCCATTATGGCAGTAAACCTGTCTAAGAATCACTCACTTTCACAGAACCGCCAGTTACCTTTACAAACAACTAACTACAGAGCATTGTTTGCAACCTGCAACAATATAGAGGTTGTGTAGTTTGTTAAATGTGAACTAACCTGGAAACATCCCAGTATAATGTGATGGTTGACTCAGTGATGGTTGGGGAATGCTGGGTAGATAACATATCATTTTTAAAGGCTGAATCTTAAAAGCTGAACTTTACCAGTAGTGGCAACAAATATTTTTCCTTACTGGTGTTTTATTTGAGCTCAGTAGACCACACGGATATAGCCATGACTGGTTCATTTGTCACACTGTTGGTTTAATGTTGGGCTCAGCCTCAGAGACTCCATGGGCTGTTAGCAAAGCTGTAACATTTTATTCACCACAAGCGTTCGTACTGCGCACTGGTTTCTGAAGGGTAAACACACCGGAGGAAGCTTTTCAGAATTGATAGTTAGTGGCAAGTAAACACATTCTCTTGTGAGTATTTAATAAACTATTATTCTATATGCCATGCTTCTTCTTCTTCTTCTTCATTCATCTAGTCTCCCAGTTGGGGTCGCCACAGCGGTCCTTCCGTCATCCGCATGTCTGATTTGGCACAGGTTTTCTGCCCTTCCTGATGCAACCCTCCAGGCTTGGAAACAGCACTAAGACTACACTAACTTGTGAACCCCAGAGGATGGGACCATTCACGCTCACAGTCACACCTATGGGCAATTTAGAGTAGCCAATTGACCTAATGTGCATGTCTTTGGACTGTGGCAGGAAATCAGAGAGCCCGGAGAAAACTCACACAGACAGGGGAGAACATGCACAACTCCACACAGAAAGGTGCCCTGGTTGACCTGAGGATTGAACCTGGGACCCTCTTGCTAACCACTGCACCTCTGTGCTGCCCATTATTCTATACGTCATGCTTACAGAACTGAAATCCACCAAAGTTACTGCAAGGATTTGAAGCCAGGTACTGTTCCAATGTGCATGTCTTCGGACTATGGGAGCAAACCAGAGAACCCGGAGGAATCCCACACAGACACGGGGAGAACATGCAGACTCCACACAGAAAGGTGTTCGGGTCAAGCCCAGGGATTGAACCCAGGACCTTCTTGCTGTGAGGTGATAGTGCGAACCACCACACAACTGGGCCACCCTATCTATCTATATCTACACTGGAGATTAAAATTGGAGAACAGCCTTATGAGCTTGCCTACTTCCCGTGGTGCTTGTCAAAGTCACTCAGCTCCTTACGCCTGCCCATTTTTCCTGCTTACAACACGTCAACTTTGAGAACTGACTGTTCACTTGCTGCCTGATATATGCACTGACAGGTGCCATTGTAACAAGACAATCAGTGTTATTCACACCAACTGTTAGCGGTTTTAATGTTATAGCTGATTGGTCTACATCAAACAAAAGCTACTTCTGAAGTGAATTCGAAAGTTTAGGTATACAACAGTATATGTGGCATAATGAGTCGGAATGCGCGTAGGCTAATTATGAGCTAAGGGGCAAAACATGGATTCGGTCGAAATGAGATTTTCTCAAAAATGAGTCCATAAAGCTCTCATTTATTGATCGCCATGATAAAACACAAGAACACATCCCAAACTACTTTTATTTTAAGGTTTTGTTCATTATGTTCATTCGTATGTCTTCATTAATTAGTCC